>ML282005.1:19659-168804 GCA_005239495.1 Nicotiana undulata | reverse complement strand
ATTTAGGCCTAGAAATCTAATGGGTGTTAATGGAAATTGAAGAAAATAAGTCTAAGAATACATCCCTGTGGTTTAGTGGTGAAATCCCTCTTCAAAAATCGCCCAAGTTTGAGTTTAGGTGAAAGAGTTATGAAATTTTGAAATAATCCCGAAATGCTACTGCTTTTAAAAGACTGGGCATTTATTCATCGTGTTCGCGTGCCCTTGGCCGCGTTCGCATAGGGTTGGCTTCCCTGGACCATGCGTTCGCGAGCTACAGGCCGCGTTCGCACAGGGTTATGACTACCCATCCCCTATCCCCTCTCTTATTCTATGCGTTTGCGACAGCCCGGATGCGTTCACGTAGAGTGAACTCCTAAGGCTCCGCGTTCGCACCTGGTTCTATGCGTTCGCATAGTGTCAACCTGACCGCCTCCCAATTTGTGTCGTGCGTTCGCGTGGGTTACCACGCGTTCGCATAGTATAAAAACTCAGACACCAGCAAACAGCCAAAAACACTAGGTTTTCTAAGTTCAAATCACCCCGACGCCTATTCGAAACTCACCCGAGCCCTCGGGGCTCCAAACCAAACATGTACACCACCTCAAAAACATCCTACGAACTTACTCGTGAGATCAAATAGCCAAAATAACATCTTAACAACGAATTTAGCATTAAAATCAAAGAAAAATTCCAAAACTTCTGAAGTATCAAATTTCACAACTACGGGTCTGAATCACGTCAAGCGACTTCCGTTTCTTACCATATTTTACATACATATCATAATTATCATATTGAACCTGTACCGGGCTCCGGAACCAAAATACGGTCCCGATACCATAAATTTCAAATATAATCAAATTTCTAAAATCTCTTATATTTTCAAAAAAATAATTTTTAAAAAAAATTCATTTCTCGGGCTTGGGACCTCAGAATTCGATTTCGGGCATACGCTCAAGTCCCATATTTTCCTATGGACACTCTGGGACTGTCAAATCACGGGTCCGGGTCCGTTTTCCCAAAATATTGATCAAAGTCAACTAAATCAAAATTTTAAGGCAAAACTAGCATTTTCTCAGTTTTTCATATAAAAGCTTCCCGGCTATACGCCCGGGCTGCGCACGCAAAACAAGGTGAGATAAAAGGAGGCTTTCAAGGCCTCGGAACACCGATTTGACTTATAAATCAAGGGATGACCTTTTGGGTCATCACATTCTCCACCCCTAAAACAAACATTCGTCCTCGAACGGACATAGAAAAGTACCTTAATCAAGGAAAAGATGGGGATAACGGCTCCGCATATCAGACTCGGACTCCCAGGTAGCTGTCTCAGCAGGATGACCTCTCCACTGAACACGAACCAAAGGATAACTCTTCGTTCTCAACTGACGAATCTGCCGATCTAATATGGCTGCCGGCTCCTCCTCATAGGTTAAATCCTTATCCAACTGGACACTGCTGAAGTCTAACACATGGGATGGATCGCCGTGATACTTCCGAAGCATGGATACATGAAACATTGGATGCACGGCTGATAAACTCGGTGGCAACGCAAGCCTGTAGGCCACCTCTCCCACTCTATCAAGGACCTGAAACGGACCAATGTACCTAGGGCTCAGCTTGCCCTTCTTTCTGAATCTCATCACGCCCTTCATGGGCGACACCCGAAGAAACACCCACTCTCTACCATGAATGCCAAATCACGAACACTGCGGTCAGCATAACTCTTCTTCCTGGACTGATCTGTACGAAGTCTATCCTGAATGATCTAAACCTTATCCAAGGCATCCTGCACTAACTCCGTACCCAACAACCGAGCCTCTCTCGTCTCAAACCACCCAACCGACGACCGACACCGCCTACCATACAACGCCTCAGAGGGAGCCATATGAATGCTTGACTGATAGCTGTTGTTGTAGGCAAACTCAGCTAAAGGCAAGAACTGGTCCCAAGAACCTCCAAAGTCAATGACACATGCTCGCAGCATATCCTCCAAAATTTGAATAGTACGCTCGGACTGTCCGTCCGTCTGAGGATGAAACATTGTGCTCAACTCAACCCGTGTGGCCAACTCACGATGAACAGCTCTAGAGAAATGTGAGGTAAACTGCGTACCTCGGTCAGAAATAATGGACACAGGCACACCATGAAGGCGAAAAATCTCCCTGATGTGGATCTCTGCCAATCACTCTGAAGAATATGAAACTGCCACAGGAATGAAATGTGCTGACTTGGTCAGCCTATCCAAAATGAACCATACCGCATCAAACTTCCTCTGAGTCCGTGGGAGTCCAACTACGAAATCCATGGTGATACGCTCCCACTTCTACTCAGGAATCTCAATATGCTGCATCAATCCACCGGGTCTCTAGTGCTCATACTTAACCTGCTGACAGTTCAAGCACCGAGCTACATATGCCAAGATATCCTTCTTCATCCTCTTCCACCAATAATGCTGCCGCAAATCCTGATACATCTTTGCGACGCCCGGATGAATGGAATACTAGGAACTATGGGCCTCCTCTAATATCAACTCACGAAGTGCGTCAACATTAGGCACACAAATACGACCCTGCATCCGCAAGACTCCATCATCACCAACTGAAACCTGCTTGGCACCACCGTGTCCCTAAAGGCACACAAATGAAGACCATCATACTGCCGATTCCGAATATGATCGAATAAAGAAGTACGAGCCACAGTATAAGCTAGATTATTGCCGGTCTCAGAAACATCCAATCTCATGAACCGATTGGCTAAAGCTTGAACATACAAGCAAGTGGTCTCTGCTCGACCAGAATATATGCAAGACTACCCATGCTGACTGACTTCCTTCTCAAGGCATCGGCCACCACATTGGCCTTCCCCGGATGATATAAGATGGTGATGTCATAGTGTTTCAACAGCTCCAACCATCTTCTCTGCCTCAAATTCAACTCTTTCTGCTTGAACAAATATTGCAAACTCTTATGATCTGTGAACATCTCACATGACATGCCATATAGATAATGCCTCCAAATCATCAGCGCGTGGACAATGGCTGCTAACTCCAAATCATGAACTGGGCAATATTTCTCATGGACCTTCAACTGACGTGAAACATATACTATAAACTTGCCATATTGCATCAACATTACACCAAGTCCAACCTAAGAAGCATCACAATACACAATATATGGCCCTGAACCTGAGGGAAAAACCAACACCGGTGCCGTGGTCAAGGCTGTCTTGAGCTTCTGAAATCTCGCCTAACACTCATCTGACCACCTGAACTAGGCACCCTTCTGAGTCAACCTGGTCATTGGGGCTGCAATTGTCACGACCCGAATTTTCCACCGTCGGGACCGTGATGGCGCCTAACATTTAACCGCTAGGCAAGCCAACGTTACTGGTTATTCCAACTTGTTTCCTTATTTTTAAAATTTTTTAGGTGATATACAAGATCGGTATAAATAAAATGCGGAACAAATGAAAGCTAACAACTTAATTAAATACTATTACAATTTCCACAATAAAATTCCCAGAATTCGGTGTTACAATTTCACGGACTGGCTATGAATACTACAAGTATAGGTCTGATCAAATAAAGTGCTACTATCTCAGAAATATGTAAATACAGGAAAGAAATAAGATAGAAGGTGACGCCAACAAAAATTGTGCAGGTGTAGTATCAGTACAACTGACCCCATGTACTGAGTAAGTGTCGAGCCTAACCTCGGCGAAGTAGTGACGAGGCTAGGACACGACAAGTAATATCACCTGAGCAGTTTAATAAAATATAACAGGAAGTAAACAGTTAAGTACAATAACGGGGAAACGTGCTGGGGAAAAAGGGGTAACAATTACTGAAATGATGGAACGAGGCAACATTTTAAATATCAACAATAATAACGAGAATCAATAACACGAAATAAACAAGTGAAAAGAAATGGCACGGCATGTCCCCTCGTGCTAAGGTATCATACACGGCACAAAATGTCCCCTCGCGCATAAAACATCACAATCACGGCACAGAATGTCCCCTCGTGCATAAATATCATCAACACGGCACGAAATGTCCCCTCGTGCATAAATAACATAAACATGACATGGAATGTCCCCTCGTGCATAAATAACATAACATGGCACGGAATGTCCCCTCGTGCATAAATAACTTAAACATGGCACGGAATGGCACGGAATGTCCCCTCGTGCATAAATAACATAAACATGGCACGGAATGTCCCCTCGTGCATAAATAACATAAACATGGCACGGAATGTCCCCTCGTGCATAAATAACATAAACATGGCACGGAATGTCCCCTCGTGCATAAATATCAAAAACAACAGTTTGGCAAGAAAATCAACAATAAGAAACCATAAATGCAAAGGAATAATCAACGGTAATAATACCGTCCCGGCAAGGGACACAACTATAACCAACCTCACTCAAGTGTACAACTTAACAAATATTCCTCAACCGAACAAATACTCAACAGTATTCACAATTAAGAATTTCCATCAAATGAATACTACCAAATTGATATTAAATCCATAACATAAATAACCTTCATGAAAATCACATAATGACTAATATCCAACTCACGGGCATGCTTGACAGCAACATATAGGTACTCGTCACCTCACCTATACATTGGACATGGAATAAACATGTATAAAATAAGACTCAATACCTATTCCCTCAAGCTAAGGTTAGTCCAAACACTTACCTTTCCACGAACACAATTCAAGCCTCAACTACCGCTTTACCTCTTGATTCCACCACCAACTCGCTCGTATCTAGCCACAAGTTACTTAATTATATCAATAAATGCTAAATGAATCAATTCTAATGCATGGAAATGAGTTTTCTAAAGTTTTCCCCAAAAAGTCAAAAATCGACCCCGGGCCCGCTCGGTCCAAACCCGAAATTCGGACCAAAATCTGATTATCCTTTCACCCCCTAGCTAGGATATATAAATGGTTTGGGAATCCGACCAAAATTTGAGGTCTAAATCCCCAAATTTCAATATTCTTAGGTTTTACCCAAAATTCCAAATTCCACCATGAAAACCCTAGATTCTAGGATGAAATCTTGTAAAAAGAAGTGAATGAGTAAAGAAAATGAGTTAGAAATCACTTACTAATGTTTTGGAGAAGAAAAGGTGTTTGGAAAATCGCCTCTTACATTTTTAGGGTTTTAAAAAATGAAAAATAACTGAAAATCTCGTTTAAATATACCCCTCTCAGACCCCCACCGCGGACCGCACAAAAAGGGAGTGCGGCCGCACAAGAGCAAATTGGCTGCACTGACATGCTTTAGTATTTGGGCCATAACTTTCTCTACGGATGTCCAAATTGTGATTTCCCTATCTCTCTAGAAATTAGACACGAAGGGCTACAACTTTTGTTTTTGAATCATCTCAAAATTCTTTGTAGATCAAATGATACAGGCCTCCGAAGTCAGGCCAGTGAACCTGCTCCTCACCGCGGATCGCACAAAATCGAGTGCGGCCGCAAAGGCCCTCCGCGGTCAGCACAAAATCAAGTGCAGACCTCGCTAGCGGGTTTAGAGATCTGCACTTCTCTGACCTGCAACAGCTATGTTTTAATCCTAAAAAAATCCCGGGACCTACCCGAAACTCACCCGAGCCCTCGGAACTTCAAACCAAATTTGCACACAACCTCGAAAACATCCTACGGACTTATTCGTGTAATCAAATCACCAAAATAACATCATAAACATCGAATTAAACCTCAAAATCAATGAAATTTCTCAAAACTTCTTTAAACATCAAATTTTGCATTTAAGGTCTGAATCACATCTAATGAAGTCCGTTTCTTACCAAACTTTACAGATATGACAAAAATATTATATCGAACCTGTACCGGGCTCCGGAACCAAGATACGGGCCCGATACCACAGGTTTCACATATAATTACTCTTTCAAAATCTCTTATATTTTTTCAGAACACAATTTCTTTTAAAAATTCATTTCTCGGACTTGGGACCTCGGAATTCGATTCTGGGCATACGCCCAAGTCCCATATTTTCTTACGGACCCTCCGGGACCGTCAAATCACAGGTCCGGGTCCTTTTACCAAAAAAATGTTGACCAAAGTCAACTTTATTCACATTTCAAATTCAAAATTACTAATTTCCTCAGTTTTTCACATAAAGGTTTCCCGGTTACACGCTCGGGTCGCGCACACGAATCGAGGTGAGATAGAAGGAGGTTTTCACGACCTAGGGACACAGAATTACTAAAAATACACAGGATGACCATTTGGGTCATCACAATATTCACCTCTAAAACAAACGTTCATCCTCGAACGGACATAGAAAAGTACCTGAATCGGGGAAAAGATGGGGATATCGGCTCTGCATATCGGACTCGGACTCCTAGGTAGCTGCCTCAACCTCTCCACTTAACACGAACCGAAGGATAACTCTTCGATCTCAACTGACGAACATGCCGACCTAATATGGCTACCGGCCCCTCCTCATAAGTCAAATCCTTGTCCAACTGGACACTGCTGAAGTCAAGTACATGAGAGGGATCGACAATATACTTTCGAAGCATAGATACATGAAACACCGGATGCACGGCTGATAAACTCGGTGGCAAGGCAAGTATGTAGGCCACCTCTCCTACCTTATCAAGAATCTCAAAGGGACCCATGTACCTAGGGCTTAACTTGCCCTTCTTTCCGCACCTCATCATGCCCTTCATGGGCGACACCCGGAGCAATACCCCGTCTCCTATCATAAATGCCAAATCACGAACTTTGCGGTATGCATAACGCTTCTACCTGGACCGAGCTGTACGAAATCTATCCTGAATGATCTTCACCTTATCCAAGGCATCCTGAACTAACTCTGAACCCAACAACCTAGCCTCCCCCGGCTCGAACCACCCAACTGGCGACCTACACCGCCTACCATACAACGCCTCATAAGGAGCAGTCTGAATGCTCGACTGATAGCTGTTGTTGTAGGAAAACTCTGATAAAGGCAAGAACTGATCCCATGAACCTCCAAAGTCAATGATGCATGCCCGCAACATATCCTCCAAGATCTGAATGGTACGCTCGGACTGTTCGTCCGTCTGAGGATGAAACGATGTGCTCAACTCAACCCGTGTGCCCAACTCACACTGAAATACTCTCCAGAAATGGGAGGTAAACTGAGTACCTCGGTCAGAAATAATGGACACGGTCACACCATGCAGGCGAACAATCTCCCTGATGTAGATCTTTGCCAATCTCTCCGAAGAATACGAAACTGATACGGGAATGAAGTGCGCTGACTTGGTCAGCCTATCCACAATGACCCACACCGCATCAAACATCCTCTGAGTCCGTGGGAGTCCAACTATGAAGTCCATGGTAATACGCTCCCACTTTCACTCGGGAAGCTCAATCTGCTGCATCAAACCACCGAGTCTTTGGTGCTCGTACTTAACCTGCTGACAGTTCAAGCACCGAGCTACATATGCCACAATATCTTTCTTCATCCTCCGCCACCAATAATGTTGCCGCAAATCCTAGTACATCTTTGCCGCGCCCAGATGAATGGAATACCGGGAACTATGGGCCTCCAACAATATCAACTCACGAATACCATCAACATTAGGCACACAAATATGACCCTGCATCCTCAAGACTCCATCATCATCAACTATAACCTGCTTGGCACCTCCGTGCCGGACCGTATCTCTAAGAACACATAAATGATGATCATCATACTACCGGTCTCGAATACGATCAAACAATGAAGAACGGACCACAGTATAAGCCAAAACACTGCCATCCCCAAAAACCTCCAATGTCATGAACCGATTGGCCAAAGACTGAACATCTAAAGCAAGTGGTCACTCTCCGACCGGTATATAAGCAAGACTACCCATACTGGCTGACCTCCGGCTCAAGGCATCGTCCACCACATTGGAATTTCCCGGATGATATAGAATGGTAATGTCATAGTCTTTTAATAGCTCCAACCATCTTCTCTACCTCATATTCAACTCTTTCTGCTTGAACAGATACTGCAAACTCTTATGATCCGTGAACACCTCACAAGACACACCATATAGATAATGCCTCCAAATATTCAGCGCATGGACAATGGCTGCTAACTCTAAATCATGACCTGGATAGTTCTTCTCATGACCCTTCAACTGACGTGAGGCATAAGCTATAACCTTGACATCCTGCATTAACACTGCACCAAGTCCAACCCGTGAAACATCACAATACACGGTATATGGCCCTGATCCTGTAGGAAAAACTAACACCGGTGTCGTGGTCAAGGCTGTCTTGAGCTTCTGGAAGCTCGCCTCACACTCATCTGATCACTTGAACTGAGCATCCTACTGGGTCAACCTGGTCTTCGGGGCTGCAATAGATGAAAAACCCTCCACAAACCGACGATAATAACCAACTAAGCCCAAGAAACTCCGAATCTCTGTAGCTGAGGTGGGTCTAGGCCAATCTCTGACTGCTGAAATCTTCTTGGGATCCACCTGAATGCCCTATGCCGACACAACATGTCCTAGAAATTCCACCGAACTCAACCAGAACTCACACTTAGAAAATTTGGCATACAACTGACTGTCCTTCAGAGTCTGGAGGGAGACTCGAAGGTGCTGCTCATGCTCCTCTCTGCTGCGGGAGTAAATCAAAATATCATCAATGAAAATGATCACAAATGAGTCCAAATAGGGCCTGAACACTCGGTTCATCAAATCCATAAAAGCAGTTGGGGCATTTGTCAACCCAAATGACATCACCAAGAAGTCATAATGCCCATACCGAGTGCGAAAGGCTGCCTTAGGGACATCAGACGCCCTAATCCTCAACTGATGTTAGCCAGATCTCAAGTCAATCTTGGAAAACACTGTGGCACCCTGAAGCTAGTCGAATAAATCATCAATCCTCGGCAAGGGATATTTTTTCTTGATAGTAACCTTGTTTAATTGCCGATAGTCAATACACGTCCTCATCGAGCCATCTTTCTTCTTAACAAACAACAATGGGGCACCCCTAAGAGAAACACTAGACCTAATAAAGCCTTTATCTAGCAAATCCTGTAACTGATCCTTCAACTCTTTTAGCTCTGGCGGGGTCATACGATATGGCGGAGTAGAAATAGGCTGAGTGCCCGGAGCCAACTCAATGCAAAAATCAACATCCCTGTCGGGCGGCATACCCGGCAGATCAGCAGCTAATACCTCTGGGAACTCACGAACAATGGGCACAGACTCCATAGAGGGAACCTCGACACTAGAATCACGAACATAGGCCAAATAGGCCAAACACCCATTCTCGACCATGCGCCGAGCCTTTATATATGAGATAACTCTGCCGAAAGATCGACTAGGAGTCCCTCTCCACTCCAATCGAGGTACTCCCGATAAGGCCAAGGTCACAGTCTTGGCATGACAGTCCAGAATAGCATGATAGGGAGATAACCAATCCATCCCAAAAATGACATTGAAATCGACCATATCAAGAAGTAAAAAATTTACACGAGTCTCAAGACAACCAATAACCACTATACAAGAACGGTAGACTCGATCGAACACAATGGAATCACCCACCGGTGTAGATACATATACAGGAGTACTTAGGGAATCACGAGGCATAAGAAGATAAGGAAAAAAAATATGAAGACACATAGGAGAATGTAGACCCCGGATCAAATAAAACCGAAGCATCTCTGCTGCAAACTGAAACCATACCTGTAATGACTGCATCAGAGGCCTACACCTCAGGCCTGGCAGGAATAGCATAGCATCAGGGTGGAGCCCCTCCAATCTGAACATCTCTGGGTCGACCTACTGTGGGCTGACCTCTGCCCCTCATAGCCTGTCCTCCACCTCTGGCACCTCGACCTCCACCCCTAGATGGCTGAGGGGGTGGGGGTGCACCTGGTGCGGGAATCATAGCACGAGATCCATGATGCTGAGAACAACTAGAAGCTCGGAAGAAATACCTAGCAATGTGCCCTTGAACACCACAAGAGTAACAAGACCTCTGCTGCTGAGACTGCTGACCCTTAAATTGTCCATGTCGACCAGAATAACCACCCTGGAAGCTCTGAATAGGCGGTGCACTGATAGGAGCTGGTGGTGCACTGCGGGATACCTGAAGTGCCGACTGAAATGGTCTAGGAGGATGACCTGTGCCAAAAGAATCTCTGCCTCCAAATGAGGCACAACTGAATCGACCGAAATGATGAGGCCTCTTGTCAGACCCCTGACCACTGCCCTATGATAAGACCATCTCAATCCTCTTGGCCACATTGGCCGCCTCCTGAAATGAAATATTAGTACCTGTCTCTTTGGCCATCTGAAGTCTAATTGGCTGAGCTAGCCCCTCAATAAACCTCCTCACTCTCTCTCGATCTGTGGGGAGTATCATGATAGCATATCTGGCCAAGGTGATAAACCGGGTCTCATACTGGGTAACTGTCATAGAGCCCTGCAGTAGACGCTCAAACTGCCTCCGAAGATCCTCTCTCTGAGTAACTGGTAGAAACTTCTCCAAGAACAACTCGGAGAACTGAGCCCAAGAAAAAGGCGAAGATCCTGTTGGCCTGGTCAAGCAATAATCCCTCCACCAAGTCTTGGCGGAACCAGAAAGACAGAATGTAGCAAAATCGACCCCATTGGTCTCCACGATCCCCATGTTCCAAAGAACCTCATAGCAACTGTCTAAGTAATCCTGAGGGTCCTCTGATGGTGCACCAGTGAAAGTAGTAGGAAATAACTTGGTGAACTGATCCAATCTCCCTAAAGCATTGGCAGACATGGTTTCACCCTCAACGGCATGTGCCACAGTACTCGGCTGAGCAACTCCAGCTATCTGAGGTGTTGGAGTCTGGAACTTAGAAGTTAACTGCTTCGGTGTGCGGCTGGCAGAAGTCTTGGCCCCCCCAGCCTGAGAGATGGCTGGTGCAGTAGGAAGTAGACCGGCTTGAGCCACGCTCTCCATAAGGCCCACTAAGCAGACTAGAGTGTACTAAAGAACTGGGGTGGCAATGAACCCCTCTGGGACCTGAGATGGTCCAACCGGAACCATTTGAGCAGGAACCTCACAGGCAAAATCTACATGTGGGTCCTGTACTGGTGTTGCTGCTCTGGGCTGAGCCCTGCCCTTGCCTCGGCCTCGTCCTCGGCCCCTCATAGGAGCTGCAACTGGAGGATCGGGCTGCTGATCGGTAGATAAGGAAGCATGCGTCCTCGCCATAGGCGAGAGAATAGAATAGGAACTCAATTAGCATTTATAATTCAAATCGCACAATAGAGAAGAATATATGTGAAGTTATTCCTAACTTTGCAGCCTCTAGGGGATAAGTACAGACGTCTCCGCACCGATCCCTCAGACTCTACCAAGTTTGTCCGTGAATTGTGAGACCTAAACAAACTAGTTCTCTAATACCAACTTATCACGACCCGAATTTCCCACCGTCGGGACCGTGATGGCGCCTAACATTTAACCGCTAGACTAGCCAACGTTACTGGTTATTCCAACTTGTTTCCTTATTTTTAACAATTTTTAGGTGATATACAAGATCGGTATAAATAAAATGCGGAACAAATGAAAGCTAACAACTTAATTAAATACTATTACAATTTCCAATATAAAATTCCCAGAATTCGGTTTCACAATTTCACGGACTGTCCATGAATACTACAAGTATAGGTCTGAACAAATAAAGTGCTACTGTCTAAGAAATATGTAAATATAGGAAAGAAATAAGATAGAAGGTGACGCCAAGGCCTGCGACGCCTGCAGGACTACCTTAGTGTCGCCTGATGGACCGATGGGAGCCACCTAGATCAGTAACCACTGGGTCCAGCACTGGGATCTGCACAACAAAAATTGTGCAGGTGTAGTATCAGTACAACCGACCCCATGTACTGAGTAAGTGCCAAGCCTAACCTCGGCAAAGTAGTGACGAGTCTAGGACACGACAATTAATATTGCATGTGCAGTTTAATAAAATATAATAGGAAGTAAACAGTTAAGTACAATAGCGGGGAAACGTGCTGGGGAAAAAGGGGTAACAATTACTGAAATGACGGAACGAGGCAAAAGTTTAAATATCAACAATAATAACGAGAATCAATAACACGAAACAAACAAGTGAAAAGAAACGGAACAGCATGTCCCCTCGTGCTAAAGTATCATACACGGCATGGAATGTCCCCTCGCGCATAAAACATCACAATCACGACACGGAATGTCCCCTCGTGCCTAAATATCATCAACACGGCACGGAAAGTCCCCTCGTGCATAATAATCATAAACACCGCACGGAGTGTCCCCTCGTTCATAAATAACATAAACATGGTACGGAATGTCCCCTCGTGCATAAATAACATAACATGGCACAGAATGCCCCTCGTGCATAAATAACATAAACATGGCGTTGAATGTCCTCTCGTGCATAAATAACATAACATGACACGGAATGTCCCCTCGTGCATAAATAACATAAACATGTCACGTAATGTCCCCTCGTGCATAAATAACATAACATGGCACGTAATGTCCCCTCGTGCATAAATAACATAAACATGGCACAGAATGTCCCCTCGTGCATAAACAACATAAACATGGCACAGAATGTCCCCTCGTGCATAAATATCAAAAACAATAGTTTGGCAAGAAAATCAACAATAAGAAACCATAAATGCAAAGGAATAATCAACAGTAATAATACCGTTCCGGCAAGGGACAGAACTATAACCAACCTCACTCAAGTGTACAACTTAACAAATATTCCTCAACCGAACACATACTTAACAATATTCACAATTAAGAATTTCCATCAAATGAATACTACCAAATTGATATTAAATCCATAACACAAATAACCTTCATGAAAATCACATAATGACTAATATCCACGGGCATTGACAACAACATATAGGTACTCGTCACCTCACCTATACATTGGACATGGAATAAACATGTAGCAAATAAGACTCGATACCTATTCCCTCAAGCTAAGGTTAGGCCAAACACTTACCTCGATGCCACGAACACAATTCAAGCCTCAACTACCGCTTTACCTCTTGATTCCACCACTAACTCACTCGTATCTAGCCACAAGTTACTTAATTATATCAATAAATGCTAAATGAATCAACTCTAATGCATGGAAATGAGTTTTCTAAAGTTTTCCCCAAAAAGTCAAAAATCGACCCCGGGCCCGCTCGGTCCAAACCCGAAATTCGGACCAAAATCTGATTATCCTTTCACCCCCTAGCTAGGATATATAAATGGTTTGGGAATCCGACCAAAATTTGAGGTCTAAATCCCCAAATTTCAATATTCTTAGGTTTTACCCAAAATTCCAAATTCCACCATGAAAACCCTAGATTCTAGGATGAAATCTTGTAAAAAGAAGTGAATGAGTAAAGAAAATGAGTTAGAAATCACTTACTAATGTTTTGGAGAAGAAATAGTGTTTGGAAAATCGCCTCTTATCTTTTTAGGGTTTTAAGAAATAAAAAATACCTGAAAATCCCGTTTAAATATACCCCTCTCAAACCCCCACCGCGGACCGCACAAAAGGGAGTGCGGCCGCACAAGAGCAAATTGGCTGCAGTGACATGCTTTAGTATTTTGGTCATAACTTTCTCTACGGATATCCAAATTGGATGCAGACACGAAGAGCTACAACTTTTGTTTTTGAATCATCTCAAAATTCTTTGTATATCAAAAGATATAGGCCTACGAAGTCAGGCCAGTGAACCTGCTCCTCACCGCGGACCGCACAAAATCGAGTGCGGCCGCAAAGGCCCTCCGCGGTCAGCACAAAATCAAGTGCGGACCTCGCTGGCGGGTTTAGAGATTTGCACTTCTCTGACCTGCAACAACTATGTTTTAAGCCTAAAAACATCCCGAGACCTACCCGAAACTCACCCGAGCCCTCGGAACTTCAAACCAAATTTGCACACAACCTCGAAATCATCCTACGGACTTATTCGTGTAATCAAATCACCAAAATAACATCATAAACATCGAATTAAACCTCAAAATCAATGAAATTTCTCAAAACTTCTTTAAACATCAAATTTTGCATTTAAGGTCTGAATCACAATTTCTTTTAAAAATTCATTTCTCGGACTTGGGACCTCGGAATTCGATTCCGGGCATACGCACAAGTCCCATATTTTCCTACGGACCCTCCGGAACCGTCAAATCACAGGTCTGTTTACAAAAAATGTTAACCAAAGTCAACTTTATTCACATTTCAAATTCAAAATTCCTAATTTCCTTAATTTTTCACATAAAGGCTTCCCGGCTACACGCCCGGGCCGCGCACACCTTTTGGGTCATCACAACAATAGATGAAATGCCCTTCACAAACCGACGGTAGTAACCTGCTAAGCCCAAGAAACTCTGAATCTCTGTAGCTGATGTGGGTCTAGGCCAATCCTTGACTGCTGAAATCTTCTTGGGATCCACCTGAATACCCTCTACTGATACAACATGGCCCAGAAATGCAACTGAACTCAACGAGAACTCACACTTCGAAAATATAGCATACAACTGATTGTCCTTCATAGTTTGGAGAACGACTCGAAGGTGCTGCTCGTGCTCCTCTCGGCTGCGGGAGTAAATCAGAATGTCATCAACGAAGACAATCACGAATGAATCCAAATAAGGCCTGAACACTCAGTTCATCAAATCCATAAAAGCAGCTGGGGTATTTGTCAAGCCGAATGACATCACTAAGAACTCATAATGCCCATACCGAGTGCGAAAGGCTGTATTAGGGACATCAGAGGCCCTAATCCTCAACTGATGGTAGCTAGATCACAAATCAATATTTGAAAATACCTTGGCACCCTGAAGTTGATCAAACAAATCATCAAAACCTTGGCAATGGACACTTGTTCTTGATAGTAACCTTGTTCAATTGTCGGTAATCAATGCACATCCTCATCGTTCCGTCCTTCTTCTTAACAAACAACACTGGAGTACCCCCAAGGCAAAACACTAGGACTAATAAAGCCTTTATCAAGCAAATCCTACAAATGTTCCTTCAACTCCTTCAACTCTGGCGGGGCCATACGATATGGCGGAATAGAAATGGGCTGAGTGCCCGGAGCCAAATAAATGCAAAAGTCAATATCCCTTTTGGGTGGCAGACCCGACAGGTCTACAGGAAACACCTCTGGAAACTCACGGACAATGGGCACAGACTCCATAGAAGGAACCTTGGCACTAGAATCACGAACATAGGCCAAATAGGCCAAACACCCCTTCTCGACCATGCGTTGAGCCTTCATATATGAGATAACCCTGCTGGAAGAATGACCAGGAGTCCCCCTCCACTCCAATCGAGGCGGAAAGGCTAAGGTCACGGTCTTAGCATGACAGTCCAGAATAGCATGATAGGGCGACAACCAATCCATCCCCAAAATGACATTGAAATCAACCATATCAAGAAGTAGAAGATCTACACTGGTCTCAAGACCACCAATAACCACTACACACGAACGGTAGACACGATCTACCACAATAGAATCACCCACCGGTGTAGACACATATATAAGAGTACCCAAGGAATCACGAGGCATAACAAGATAAGGAGCAAAATATGATGACACGTAGGAAAATGTGGACCCCGGATCAAATAAAACCGAAGCATCCATACTGCAAACTGAAACCATACCTGTAGACTGCGTCGGAGGCCTCAGCCTCAGGTCTGGTTGGGATAGCATAACATCGGGGCTGGGCCCCACCAATCTGAACATCCCTGGGTCAACCTCATACTGGCTGGACCCTACCCCTAATAGCTTGGCCTCCACCTCTAGCTGTCTGACCTATACCTCTAGCACCTCCTCCTCCACCCCTAGCTGGCTGAGGGGGTGGTGGAGCACCTGGTGCGGGAATCATTGCACGAGAACCCTGGTGTTGACAACCACTCGAGGCTCGGGGGAAAAATCTAGCAATGTGCCCTGGGCCACCACAAATATAATAAGATCTCTGTTGCTGAGGCTACTGGCCCAGAAACTGTCCCTGTCGATCTGAGTAGCCACTCTGAAAACTCTGGAGCGGTAGTGCACTGATAGGAGATAGTGGTGCACTGTAGGGCAACTGATCAGAATATGGCATGTGGGAACCACGACTGCCTGCAGCACCGCAAGAAACCTGAAGTGTTGACTGAAATGGTCTAGGAGGATAGCCTCTACCATACGAATCCCTACCTCCAGGTGAGACACCACTGAACTGGCCAAAATGACGAGGCCTCTTGTCAGACCCCTGACCACTACACTGTGATAACACCATCTCGACCCGTCTAGCCACATTGGCCGCCTTCTGAAAGGAATTATCACTCCCTGTCTCTCTGGCCATCTGCAGTCTAATCGGTTGAGCTAGCCCCTCAATAAACCTCCTCACCCTCTCTCGGTCGGTGGGAAGTATCATGATAGCATGTCAGGCCAAAGTGAAGAACCTGATCTCATACTGTGTAACTGTCATAGAACCCTGCTGGAGACGCTCAAACTGCCTCCGGAAGTCCTCTCTCTGGGTGACAGGAAGGAACTTCTCCAGGAACAAATCGGAGAACTGAGCCCAAGACAAAGGTAGTGATCCAGCTGGTCTGGTCAAGCAATAATCCCTCCACCAAGTCTTGGCGGAACCTAAAAGACAGAAAGTAGCAAAATCGACCCCATTGGTCTCCAAGATCCCAATGTTCCGAAGAACCTCATAGCAACTATCTAAGTAATCCTGGGGATCCTCTAAAAGTGCACCGCTAAAAGCAGTAGGAAACAACTTGGTGAACCGGTCCAATCCCCATAAAGCATCAGCAGACATAGCTGCCCCATCAACGACCTGAGCCACAATACCCGGCTGAACTACCCCAACTGTCTAAAGTGCTGGAGTCTGGAACTGAGAAGCAAACTACTCCGGAGTGCGAGTAGCGGGAGTCTGGGCTCCTCCCCCAGCCTGAGAGATGGCTGGTGCTGTCGGAAGTAAACCTGCCTGAGCCACGCTCTCCATGAGGCCCACAAGATGGACCAGAGCATCCTGGAGTACTGGGGTGGCAATGAACCCCTCGAGAACCTGAGTTGGTCCTACCGGAATTGTATGAGCAGGAACCTCATCGGCAAACTCTACCTGAGGCTCCTCTACTGGGGCTGCGGCTCTAGGCTGAGCTCTGCCCCTGCCTCGGCCTCGTCCTCGGCCCCTCGTAGGAGCTGTGAATGGAGGATCGAGCTGCTGATCGGTAGATTAAGAAGCACGTGTTCTCGCCATCTGCGAGAGAATAGAATAGAAATTCAGTTAGCATTTAGAATTCAAATCGCACGACAGAGAAGAATAGATGTGAAGGTATTCCTAAACTCTGCAGCCTCTAGGGGATAAGTACAGACGTCTCCGTACCGATCCCTCAGACTCTACCAAGTTTATCCGTGAATTGTGAGATCTAAACAAACTAGTTCTCTAATAGCAACGTACCACGACCCGAATTTTCCACCGTCGGGACCGTGATGGCGTATAACGTTGAACCCGCTAGGCAAGCCAACGTGAATGTTTAATTTACCTTATTCCTTTATTATTACCTAATAACATGTGAAATACAACACTAAAATAAATAAAAGTACAAGATGAAGTTAGGTATATAAACTCAATTTAATGCCTTTACGAAATTCCACAAAAACCAAATCCCATAATTTTTGAGTCACAACTCACGGACTGTCTATGAATAAAAAATATAAAGGTATGAATGAAATAAGTACATCTATTTCTGAAATAACTAGAACAGAATACAAAATAAGTAGAAGGGGGCACCAAGGCCTGCAGACGCCAACATGACTACCTCGGTGTCTCCACGTGGACTGAAGACAGCCTCCTCGCTCTAATGTCCGTAGGGTCCTGTACCGGGATCTTCACAACAAATATGTGCAGAGTGTAGCATCAATAAACCAACCCCATGTACTGAGTAAGTATCGAGCCTAACCTCGGCGAAGTAGTGACGACGCTAGGACACGACAACCAAATCAACCTGTGCAGTTTAATAGCATACGGAGGAAATAATAACAACAGGAAGTAAACAACTAAGTACAAGGAAAATGGGTACATGCTTGGGGAAAGAAATATCAAATAATGGAAACAACGAAATAAGGCAACAATTCAAATATCAAATTAAACAGCAAGAAATAACATCGCAAAAAAAAAAAATAGTGCACAGCATCACCCTTCGTGCTTTTACTCTCATCCTCACCAAATGGTAAATGAAAATGCACGGCATCACCCTTCGTGATTTTACTCTCATCCTCACATTAAATCAATAGAAACGACATGTCATCACTCTTCGTGCTTTTAATATCATAAGATAGCCAGCATCACCCTTCGTGCTTTTACACTCTCATCCTCACAATACTCAATACACGGCATCACCCTTCGTTCTTTACACTCTTCCTCACCCAAACAATATCAATAACAGAAATTCGGCAAGGAAAATCAATAATATAATCCACAATAATAAATCATAATATCCCGGCAAGGGAACAATAGTAGAATTATCACCATCCCGGCAACGGACACAGTTATAACCAATCTCACTCACATACATATCTTCACATAGAATTTCTCCACTGAAACCAATACTCAACACTATTCAATACCAAGAATTTCCACCAATACGAATAACCACAAAGTGAAACTCAAGCAATAATAAAGTAATAATCAAGGAAAAACCACATAATTCATAATATCCGATTCACAGGCATGCTTGACACCAACGTATAGGTACTCGTCACCTCACCTATACGTTGAACATGATACTAACACATAGCAAATAGGACACAACACCTATTCCCTCAAGCTAAAGTTAGGCCAAACACTTACCTCGACTTCCACGACCAAACTCAAGCCTCAATCACCGCTTTCCCTTTTGAATTCGACTCCAATTCACTTGTATCTAGACATAATTAACTTAATAACATCAATAAATTCTAAATAATTCAAACACAATTCCTAATTATAGATTTTCTGTCATTCTTCCCAAAAGGTCAAAAATTGACCCCGGTCCCGCTTGGTCAAAACATGAGGTTCGGACAAAATTCCGATCACCCATTCACCCACGAGCCCGAATATGTAATTAGTTTCGGAATCTGACCCCAAATTGAGGTCTGAATTCTAATTATTCAAAAAGCCCTAACTCTACCTAAATCCCTAGTTTTCTACCCTTAAGAACATGATTTAGGCCTAGAAATCTAATGGGTGTTAATGGAAATTGAAGAAAACAAGTCTAATAATACATACCTATGGTTTTGTGGTGAAATCCCTCTTCAAAAATCGCCCAAGTTTGAGTTTAGGTGAAAGAGTTATGAAATTTTGAAATAATCCCGAAATGCTACTGTTTTTAGAAGACTGGGCATTTCTTCATTGCGTTCGTGTGCCCTTTGCGGCGTTCACATAGGTTTGGCTTCCCTGGCCTATGCGTTCCCAATCTAGAGGCCGCGTTTGCACAGGGTTATGACTACCCATCCCCCATCCCCTCTCCTATTTTATGCGTTCCCGACAGCCCGGGTGCGGTCGCGTAGAGTGAACTCCTAAGGCTCCGCGTTCGCATAGTGTCAACCTTCCCCCCTACCAATTTGTGTTGTGCGTTCGCGTGGGTTACCACACGTTCGCAGAGTATAAAAACTCAAACACCAGCAAACAGCCAAAAACAACAGTATTAGTCTTATTCTTAGATGCTCGTGATCAGTAGACTCCAGTTCTGGGGAATAGTTTATACTGCTAGATTATTTATGATGTTTAAAGATTTAGAAAGTTTTATACTTATTATGAGAAATTATTAATGATTTTGAGAAATTTTATTAACAGAAATGTATAGTTATGTGATAGTGGCTAGCCTAGTTCCATGATAGGTGCCATCACGACCTGTTAGGATTTGAGGTCGTGACAAGTTGGTATCAAAGCTCTAGGTTGCATAGGACTCAACCGTCATGAGCAGGTTTAGTAGAGTCTTGCGAATCGGTACGAACACGTCTGTACTTATCTTCGAGAGGCTACAGAAATCTCAAGAAAAAACTCATTTTCTTGAATTATGTCATGCCATTCTATTGATTCTAGAAATCTAAACTCTTGTTGTTTCATTCTCTCATAGATGGTGAGGACACGTGCTACGGATCAGGGTGTCCAGACACCAGCCAGACCCACGAGGGGTCGAGGCCGTGGTGGAGTTAGGGGACCATCCGTGCGGCAGCCGGGACAGTACCAGTGGATCCCCCTACTATTCAGGATCAAGTTCCCACCGCGGGTGCCCCAGCGGGACAGGCTCATTCCGAGTCTTTAGGAGACCCTGGCTCAGATCTTGACAGTATGCACCAGTTTGGCTCAGGCAGTTGCTATGTCTACTATTGTCGCCACATCTCAGGCTGGGGGAGGCACTCAGACTCCAGCTTCCCGGACACCTGAGCAGGTGGTACAGGGTTTTCAGGTGTCGGGGGCAGTCCCAGCCCAGCCGGTTGCCCCAGTTCAGGACTATGTGGTCCCAGTTGTGCCCGAGGATGAGCAGCGTAGGCTGGAGAGGTTCAGTAGACTTCAGCCTCCGACTTTGAGCGGCATAGAGGGCGAGGATTCCCAGGGTTTTCTGGATAAGTGCCAGAAAATACTCTGTATTGCTGGGATTTTGGAAACCAATGGGGTCTCGTTTGCTACATTTTAGTTTAATGGTGCTGCTTTCACTTGGTGGGAGGCATTTGAGAGGCGTAGGTCTGTTGGTTCAGCACCCCTCACCTGGCAGCAGTTCTCCATGATCTTTTTGGAGAAGTATGTTCCTTAGTCCCATAGAGAGGAGCAACGCAGGCAGTTTGAGCAGATGCGCCAGGGAGAGCTGTCAGTTACACAATACGAGATGCGGTTTTCTGAGTTGGCTCGACATGCTTCGGAGTTAGTCCCTACTGATAGGGATAGGATCAGGAGGTTCGTTGATGGCCTCACGTATCAGCTTCGGATTTTGATGACCAGGGAGAGAGTGTCTGGAGCTATATTTGAGCAGGTTGTTGACATTGCTCGGGATATTGAGTCGGTTCGCAGGCAGAAGCGTGAGGAGAGGGAGGCCAAGAGGCCTCGGGGATCAGGTAGCTTCAGTGGTGCCCCTTCCAGAGGGCAGTTTCAACATAGTAGAGGTCGTCCATTTAGACATCCTCAGCCAGTTCACCCAGCTTATAGTGGTGCATCTTCGGGGCAGGGTCCCCGCAGCTCTTATCCGGGCCGTTCATCCTTTAGTGCTCTTCCAGCACAGAGTTCCTCCAAAGCATCATCATTCCAGGGTTCTTCTATGCATGGTTCATCCGGTGGCTATCCTGGTGGCAGGGGTTCCCTTCAGTCCCCATCTCCAACTCCAGGTAGTTGCTTTGAGTACGGAGAGTTTAGACATGGGTGGAGGCAGTGTCCTCGTCTCCCTCGTAGTTCATCTCAGCAGAAGGGTCAGCCCTCGACTTCAGCCCCAGTCACTTCACCACCCACCCAGGCAGCTAGGGGTGGGGGTCAGGAAGTCAGGGGGCGGCCCTAGATGGGGAGGTCGAGCAGGTAGAGGCCAGCCACGTATCTATGCACTCCCAGATAGGCCTGATGTTATGGCCTCTGATGCGGTGATTACAGGTACTATCTCAGTCTTTGATAGTGATGCTTTGGCTTTATTTGACCCTGGTTCCACATACTCTTATGTTTCGTCATATTTTGCTCACTTTCTGGATATGCCCCGCGAGTCTTTAGTTACGTATGTTCATGTGTCGACTTCGGTGGGCGATACTATTATTGTGGACAGTGTGTATCGATCGTGTATGATATCTATTGGGGGTTTGGAGACCCGAGTAGACTTGTTGTTACCCAGCATGGTTGATTTTCATGTGATATTGGGCATGGATTGGTTATCCCTATGTCATGTTATTCTTGATTGTCACGCTAAGACCGTGACCCTAACTATGCTTGGAGTCCCGAGAGTTGAGTGGAGAGGTTCTATTGAGTATGTGCCTAGTAGAGTGATTTCTTACTTAAAGGCCCAGTGTATGGTTGAGAAAGGATGTGAATCTTATCTGGCTTTTGTGAGGGATGTTAGTAGTGAGACTCCTTCTGTTGATTTTGTTCCTATGGTCCGTGATTTTTCGGACGTATTCCCTATAGACCTGCCAGGCATGCACCTGACAGGGACATTGATTTTGGTATTGACTTGGTGCCAGACACCCAGCCAATCTCTACTCTACCGTATCGTATGGCACCATCGGAGTTGAAAGAATTGAAAGAGCAGCTTCAAGAACTCCTATATAAGGGGTTCATTCGGTCTAGTGTGTCACCTTGAGGTGCACTGGTGTTGTTTGTGAAGAAAAGGGATGGTTCCATGCGCATGTGTATTGATTATCGGCAGCTGAATAAGGTTACGGTAAGGAACCGATATCTTTTACCCCGTATTGATGACTTGTTTGACCAGCTTCAGGGAGCTAGAGTGTTCTCCAAGATTGATTTGAGGTCCGGGTATCATCAATTGAAGATTCAAAATTCTGACATTCTGGAGACTGCTTTCAGGACCAGATACGGTCATTATGAGTTTCTGGTTATGTCATTTGGGTTGACCAATGCCCCAGCCGCGTTCATGCATTTGATGAACATCGTGTTTCAGCCTTACCTTGATTCTTTCTTCATTGTGTTCACTGATGACATCCTGGTATATTCTCGTAGCCAGGAGGAGCATGCTCAACATTTGAGGGTTGTGTTGCATAGGTTGAGGGAGGAGAAGCTTTATGCAAAATTCTCCAAGCGTGAGTTTTGGCTTGGTTCAGTAGCTTTCTTGGGGCACGTGGTGTCCAGTGAGGGTATTCAGATTGATCCGAAGAAGATATAGGCGGTGCAGAGTTGGCCCAGACCGTCCTCATCTACAGAGATTAGGAGCTTCCTTGGTTTGGCGGGATATTATCGCCGCTTTGTTGAGGGGTTGTCTTCTATTGCTTCGCCCTTGACCAGATTGACCCAGAAGGGTGCTCCATTCAGATGGTCTGATGAGTGTGAGGAGAGCTTTCAGAAGCTCAAGTCAGCATTGACCACAGCTCCGGTATTGGTTTTGCCTACTAGTTTGGGTTCTTATACAGTCTACTGTGATGCTTCTAAAGTTGGCTTGGGAGTAGTACTGATGCAGGACGGTAGGGTGATTCCCTACGCGTCTAGATAGTTGAAGGTGCACGAGAAGAATTATCCAGTGCACGATCTTGAGTTAACTTCCATTGTTCATGCCTTGAAGATTTGGCGCCATTATTTGTATGGAGTGCAGTGTTAGATTTTAACTGATCATCGTAGTTTGCAGTATCTGCTGAAGAAGAAGGACTTGAATTTGCGTCAGAGGAGGTGGTTAGAACTTCTCAAGGATTATGACCTCACTATTTTATATCATCCGGGGAAGGCCAATGTAGTGGACGATGCCCTGAGTCGCAGAGCCGAGAGTTTGGGGAGTCTGTCCTACCTTTCAGCAGCAGAGCAACCTTTAGCACTTGATGTTCAAGCTTTAGCGGGTCACTTGGTGAGATTGGATTTTCTAGAACCTCCGCGGGTATTAGCTAGCATGGCTTCCCGGTCTTCTCTTTATGATCAAATTAGAGCACGTCAGTATGATGACCGGCATTTGTTAGTTCTTCAGGACAGGGTACATCGAGGTGATGTCAGGGATGTGACTATTGGTGATGACGGGGTTATGAGGATGCAGGGCCGTATTTGCGTGCCCAATGTGGATGGGCTTCGAGAGTTGATATTAGTAGAGGCCCATAGCTCGCGGTATTTCATCCATCCGGGTGCCGCGAAGATGTATCAGGATCTGAGACAGCAGTATTGGTGGAGGCGGATGAAGAGATATATTGCTGAGTATGTAGCACGGTGTCTCAACAGCCAGCAGTTCAAGTATGAGCACCAGAGACCAGGTGGACTACTTCAGAAGTTAGATATTCCGGAGTGGAAGTGGGAGCGGATCACCATGGACTTTGTAGTTGGGCTTCTATGGACTTCGAGGAAATTTGATGCTATTTGGGTCATTGTGGATCGGCTTACCAAGTCCGCGCACTTCATTCCTGTCAGTACTACTTACACTTCGGAGCGGTTAGATGAGATCTACATCAAGGAGATTGTCTGATTGCATGGGGTTCCAGTTTCTATCATTTATGACAGAGGTACTCAGTTCACATCTCAGTTTTGGAGAGTCGTGCAGAGAGGTTTGGGAACTCAGGTAGAGTTGAGCACGGCATTTCATCCTCAGACCGATGGGCAGTCGGAGCGGACTATTCAGATTTTGGAAGACATGTTGCGTGCCTGTGTGATTGATTTTGGGGGTTCATGGGACCAGTTTCTACCACTCTCAGAGTTTGCATATAATAATAGCTACCAGTCTGGTATTCAGATGGCCCCGTATGAGGCTCTATATGGTAGGAGGTGTAGATCTCTGGTTGGTTGGTTTGAGCCGGGTGAGGCTAGGCTATTGGGCACAGATTAGGTTCAGGATGCGTTGGAGAAGGTGAAGTTGATTCAGGAGCGACTTCGCACGGCGCAGTCTAGGCAGAAGAGTTATGCGGACTGGAAGGTCCGGGATGTGTCTTTCATGGTGGGAGATAAGGTACTGCTGAAGATGTCACCTATGAAGGGAGTTATGAGGTTTGGAAAGAGGGGAAAGCTGAGTCCCCGGTTCATTGGGCCTTTTGAGGTGCTTCAGAAGATTGGAGAGGTGGATTACAGACTTGCCATGCCACCCAGCTTATCGAGTGTGCATCCGGTATTCCATGTGTCGATGCTCCGGAAGTATGTTGGTGACCCGTCTCATGTGTTAGACTTCAACACAGTTCAGCTCGAGGGTGATATGTCATATGAGGTAGAGCTAGTGGCCATTTTGGGTTGTCAGGTCAGAAAGTTGAGGTTTAAGGATAAAACTTCAGTGAAGGTACAGTGGAGAGGGCAGCCAGTGGAGGAGGCTACTTGGGAGACCGAGCGGTAGATGCAGAGCAGATATCCTCACTTGTTTGAGACTCCAGATATATTTCTAGACCCATTCGAGGACGAACGTTTGTTTAAGAGGGGGAGAATGTAAAGACCAGGCCGGTGGTTACATAGAACCCGCATTATTATTACTGTTTTGCCTTGTCATAGGCTGTTTATAGTGTTTTTGATGTGTTGGAGTCGGTTGGCTCGGGTTCAGAATGGTTGTATTGAGAATTGAGACACTTAGTCTCTAAAAGTAGCTTTATAGTTGGAAAAGTCAATTGGTATTTGACCGCTTGGTAAACGAACACGGAATGCAGATTTTATGGCTCAGATAGCTTCATTACGTGATTTGGGACTTAAGAGTGTGTTCGGAATGTTTTTGCGATGTCCGGTGTAAAATTAGGCTTGAGTTGGCGAAAGTTAGTTTTTGGTGATTTCCTGCCGGCAGTGCAAAATAGGCTATCGGGGTCAGAATGGAATTTCGACAGTTGAAACAGGTTCATAATGTCATTTTGGATATGTGTGCAAAATGTCAGGTCAATCGGATGTGTTTTGGTTGGTTTCGGCATCGTTTGTGGAATTTAGAAATTTTAGAGTTCATAGGCTTGAATTTGATGTGATTTTTGTGTTTTGATGTTATTTTGGGTGTTCCGAGGGTGCGACTAAGTCCGGATGATCATTTATGACGTGTTGGTATGTTTGGTTAGGGTCCCGAGGGGTTCGGGATTGATTTCGGATGGTGAACGGGGATTCTTGGAGTTGAAAAATGCAGCATCAGCTGCTGGTGTAAATTTTCTGGTGTAACCGCACGTGCGGATGGGGAACCGCAAATGCAGGCCCGCAGAAGCGGAAAGACGCTCCGCAGATGCGGAATTTGGCCAGCCCAAGGGAAGTTGCAGATGCGGACACTGGACCGCACCTACGAGGTCGTAGGTGTGGAAGTGGAGCTGCAGGTGCGGGATTTGGCCCGTTTAATGAAAAATCGCAGGTGCGGTGGTCTTGAGCGCAGGTGCGGACCGCATGTGCGAGGAAAAGGGCCGCAGGTGCGAAAAGCCTGGGCATAAAGTATAAAAAGAGGACTTAGCGATTTTTAGACTTCTTTTCACCATTGTTATTGCGGGTTTCGAGCTTTTGGAGGGTTTTTGAAGAAGAAAACGATTGTCTTCATTGAGGTAAGGTTTTTGGACTCCATGACTCGATTATATGTGATTAAGACCTAATTTGTAGTGGTTAATTGGGAAAACCAGTGGGAAAAGGGAGAATTAGGGCTTGAGTTTAAGAGACCTTCTAGGGGTGATTTTAGGGGTCATTTGGACTCCGATTTCAGCGTTCTTTATATGTATAGGCTCGTGAGATGACGAGGATCATTTTGGTATAAAGTTTGTTGAGTTCCGAGACGTGGGCCGGGGGGTCGGGTTTCGGCCAATTTCGGGAATTGTGCATAAAGTTGATATTTTTCGATTGAGTTTCATCTCCCGAGCATATTTTGGTGTGAACAATCTGACTTTGATAGATTTTGAGCACTTGGAAGTTGATTCGAGGGGAAAGAGTGTTGCGGAGTAGCTTTTCGGGCTAGTTTGAGGTAAGTAATGTCTTTAAATCCTGTCATGAGGGTATGAAACCCCGAACTTTACATCTTTTCACTGTTTTTGAGTGACGCACACACTGTATGACTAGTGTGGGGCGTGCACGAATTGGAAATTTGGGAATTTGTTCCTTCTGAGGCATCTATTGAGTTGTGAGGCTGCTTTTAAATCATATGTTAAATAGTATTACTATGTTTTGATATATTTGGGTTGTAAGCCACGTTTGGGGCCTCGTGCAGATCTGTTTTAACCCCTTGGGGCTGTTTTCTGATATTCCTCACGTAGTAGTTATGATTTTTCACTCAGTCTTTCTTGCTAAATTGGTTGACACTCAGAATTATTGATATTATTATTTCCTGAAATGAAACACTATTTTGGATCGAGAACCCGTCTATTTATGGCCCGAGTGGCATGTTGAGAGTGTCTGACTGAGTGAGGCCGAGGGCCAATATTGTGAGGATATTTATGATATGAGAGAGGTCGAGTGCCTGAGTGATTAATGTCATGATTTGGCTGTTTATAGCGCTTGGGCTGTAGGAGCCCCTCCGGAGTCTGTACACTCCTAGTGAGCGCAAGTACCTACTGAGTGTGAGTGCCGAGTGACGAGTGATTGGGAGGTATGAGTGATTGGGAGGTGCTGATTGAATGTTACTGAGTGATGGTGAGGTGCTGAGTGACTATTTATGAGTGATGATTTGGCCCGAGGGGCGGTTTATAATGATATTTTTGCTGAGTTTTGATTATGATTCATGTCATCTTTCATACTGATATTTTGGGAATTTTACTGAGAAACATTGGAAAAATATACTTGTTCAAAGGATTTTTATGGAAACTGGTTTTCAAACATATGTACTAAACGTATACTTTATTAAGACTTAGTATTTTACTATTTGTGAATCGGTGTTTTATTACTGTGTGTTTCTTATCTTCAGACTTGATTTATTTTCATTACTACTGAGTTGGCGTACTCATCATTACTCCATGCACCTCAGTGTGCAAATCCAGGTACTGGTTCTAAGCAGTAGTTATCTGAGACCATTCGGCGCCAGCATTCAGGATTTTGAGGTAGTTGTCCAGCGTCCACAGCTTCTCCATCTCCCTTCATTCATTTAGTATTTAGTATTTGTTCTGAGACATTGTATTATGACATTAGCAGTATTAGTCTTACTCTTAGATGCTCGTGATCAGTTGACTCCAGTTCTGGGGAATAGTTTAGACTGCTAGATTATTTATGATGTTTAAAGATTTACAAAGTTTTATACTTATTATGAGAAATTATTAATGATTTTGAGAAATTTTATTAAAAGAAATGTATAGTTATGTGATAATGGCTAGCCTAGTTCCACGATAGGCTCCATCACGACCTGTTAGGATTTGGGGTCGTGACATATTAAAACATACATATCTCATTCATTATAATGCCAAATTGAGTGGTTCAAAAGCCCAACTTGACTAGAATTTCACAAGGAATCCACTTGAGGCATAAAAAGCGAGTTTCGGGATCGTTTGATACGAGAAACGAGGCAGAATAGCTGGCAGAAAAATATATAAAACAAGGGTTTGTTCATTCGGTCATATTTTGAGTTGGGGAGCTCGGATTTGAGCGATTTTGGAGGCGATTTTCACCATAGGGATTTGGGTAAGTGTTCTTTACTCGTTTTTATTATGTTTCATGAATCTATATTCGTTTTTGGGATTTGATTGATGATTTTAAAGTGAAATTGAGGGAGTTAGGGCTTGAGTTTTAGATAATTTTAGGTAGGGATTTGAGGGACCAAACGAAGTCCGACTTTGATAAATTTTATATGGTCAGACTCGGAAGAGGACGAGGTTTTGATTCTGCCATTTTTGACTGATTTCGAGATGTGGGCCCGGGGTCGAATTTTGACCGATTTCGGATTTTTGGCATATTCTGTAGTTTTTATTGTGGAATTCGATTCGTTAGCCTATGTTGATGGTATTAATCTGATTATGATTAGATTCGAGCGGTTTAGATCAAGATTCTAAAGGAAAAGTTGTAATTGAGCAGTGAGTGGCCTGCGAATTTGAGGTAAGTGTTTGGTTTAACCTTGACTTGAGGAAATAGGAATCCCCAACTTGAATGTTATGTGAAATTACTTTTGTGTAGTATATAGGTGAGGTGATGAGTACATATGCACTACCAAATTGTGGTTTAACATGATACCTTTTCCCGTTTCCCATTTATTTGCTTTCCGGCTTGACTTTTTTATGATTGTTAAGGTTTACATGGCTATTTGTTTTCATTAGATTATTGCCAAGTATTGTTGCAAGTGTATTCAAAGTGTTGGTTGCTCCCTTGATTTTGTTATGGTATATAAAGGCTGAGTTGGACGACAGCGTTACGATATTTACATATATTCTGGGTGGGTTCATTATGAAATATTGGATACGGCTTGTGAGCTATACCGTGTTCTGTTTACAATTGTTGAGATAAACATGTTGTGAAAGGCTTTGCCTGAATTGTGAAAGTTTTAAATAAATAAATGAATTGATAGTGATAAGGGTGGACAACAAGATAGTGGTAAGGGTGGACAGGTGGGATCGAGCTGCACATCGCAACAAGATAGTGATAAGGGTGGACAAATTGATAGGGACAAGGGTGGACATGTGGAATCGGGTTGCACGCCGCAACAATGATAGTGACAAGGGTGGACACTTATGTTTTACTGGATTTCAATTTCAAAAAGTGTTTTGCTGGTTTTTGGAGCTTAAGGATTTGAAACATACAGATTTGAAAACTTACTGTTTTACTCTATTATTTTTTGTATTTCGTACTTACTTCTATTTTGAAAGTCATAAATTTGGAAGTGTTGGAAATATATGTGAGATTTTGGTTACAGCTGAGGCCTGGAATAGGCGACTGAGTTATATTATTTATTGTTGCAGTTACCTTCCTTGCATGCATAGAATTGTTTTCTTGTTCTATTTTATATTGTTACAGGTTAAGTAATAATTGCCCCGCCTTAGCCTCGTCACTCTTCGTCGAGGTTAGGCTCGGCACTTACTCAGTACATGGGGTCGATTGTACTGATACTACACTTTGCACTTCTTGTGCAGATCCAGGTACCGGCCATAGTTAGGTGAAAGTAGTAGTTGGCATTATTCGCAAGGAGACACGAGGTAGATTTGTTGGCGTCCACAGATTCCTGGAGTCTTCCCTTTATTATTTAGATATCGTTTTATTTCATTCAAAACATATATAAATTTCTTTCAGCCCAATTATTTGTAGTATTTTTCAGTAGTTCGTGAATTGTGACACCAGACCCTGGGGTAGCCTTATAGTTATATAGTTAGTATTAGTCTGTGGTTTGTTTCATCTTATCGAATATTATCCCTGATTGCATTTATTGGAAAGTATTAGATTTCCTTTTTATTTTAAAATTGTTCTATTGTGTTTAAGTAACTTTTAATAGAAAAGGTTATCTAAATTTCTAACATTTGCTTGCCTAGAAAGTATGGTTTTAGGTGCCATCACGATCCCGAGGGTTGGGAATTTGGGTCGTGACATCGGCCAAGTCCAAAAAAAATACAACGGCCTCAGAAAAAGCGCAAAAAGAAGAACAAAAAACATACTAAATCCTAAGAGGCTTGGTCCCCATCGGAGGCAGCATCTCAGTCCTCGGGGTCTTCTCCATCCTCAAATTCACTAAGTCTATCACAGTCATCCTCAGGGAATGTCATCTTTCGAGCCCGGTCATCTTCTGCTCGGGCATTCTCGACCTCGGCCACGATGTTGAAATCCTGGGCTTGATCATCCTCGAGGGCTTCCCTCCGAGCTTGCCATTTAGCATGATCCATCATGCTCTTAGCCTTTGTCTGGATGGCCTCAACGTCAACTTTGAATTGGGCCCCCTTTTCATCATCTTTAAGACCGGCCGCGAACATCTCAGATTTAGCTACCTCGAGCTTGTTGGTTGCCGAATCCAGATGAGATCGAAGCTCCTTGATCTTCTCGGACGAATCCAACTACGCTTGTACGGTCTCTTTCATCGCGGCCAGGATATCCATGCTTCTCTTGAATGCCTCAGCCTCGGCTCGTACCTCATCCACCCGCTTGTCGAGCCGTTTGATCTGCTCAAGCCTCTGTCGGATCGGCAGAATCATGTCATTAGTTGTTATCTCTAACTCATCCTTACTATCATGAAGCATTCAAAATACCTGTCCGGCCATGTCAGTGTGCTCGTCCCGAGCTGCAACCAACTTGGCCTGGAGTCTTTCACTAAGGAGCTTATAAGTATCACTTTTCTCAGTAAAGCCCTAAACCTTGGCCTTATGCTCTTCTCGAACCCTGAGGAAGGCTTCGTGGTGCAAAACCGAATCCTACAAGTAAGGAAGAAGATGTTAAGAATAATATACAATTCTAAGTTAAAAGAAGTAAAGGAAAGATTCTCGGAGATTACCCGATTTAGATCATGTTAAGCCTCGTTGAACAAGCAAACGGCCCCCATAACTTCATCACGGCTTGGTCCTCCTCGGTCACCAAGCCTCTCAGATAGCTGGCAACCCCGGTAGGAGAAGAGAAGACTCAGGCATCCTTTGGGACGGTAAGCACTATATGCCGTTTACGGCCTGGGTTAACACTCTGAGCCAGAAATTGGTCCACCAATCTCGAGATTGATAAAGATCTAGTGGCACCCGGTGACGGTATTTTAATCGGCATCGGTAAATCATTGAATCCGTAATGTACTCGTAAGTAGCATCTTCGAGCCCATCAAAGAAATCTTGGAGATCGATCCGATGACTATCCAGCATGTTGGCTTCTCAAATCATGGTGTCCGAAATCTGGGGGGAGTCCGAAATGTCAACCACCCCGAGCTCGACCCCAAGAACCTCTTCCGTTTCTTGGGGAGCCTTGCCTCCAAACTTTCTCTCCATTGTCTTAGATGGGGATGGGGTGGCCTCTGTTCTTACCGATCCAGGGACCTCGGTCGAATCTCCTTCATCGACTGCCTCCAGTTCGAAGGACTTTTGTACTGAAGCAGTAGCCCGCGCATGAGCCACCGGCTTGGAGTTGTCTTTATCTTCTTCTTCTTTCTATTAAGACTCATCCCTTAATTGGTAGATTGAGTTCGAGGATATGGAACCGACGTCCACCTTGGGCTTATAAGGTTTCCACGCCAGTCTTTTCTTTTCCGAGCCTAGAGGACTCAAGGCCCTTTTTCTCTTTCTCTCCTTGGCCGGCTTTGGAGCTGATGGTTGGGGAAGGATTTCTTCATCACCGAAAAGAGTTCTCATCGCAACATCCTTTCCATGACCTACAAAAGAAAGGGAGGTAGGTTAATTTGAGAAAAGGCTTAAACAACAAATAATTCAAAATAGAACGGAGGAGGACGACGATTCTCTAGAAAGAAGGGTAGATTTGGCCCTACTGGCCCGGGGGCGAGCTTAATCAGTCCTCCTCAATAGATCCGAGGACTATAAAGGAGCATGAGATGGTCGAGGGTTAAAGAACATCCCTCGATCTTGCTCGTGAAGACACGGAGAAGGACGACATTCTCCAGAACGAAGGGTAAATTTTGCCTAGGGTGACGCTATATCTTTTGCAGAAGGCGACTATGATGGGATCCAAGGGACTAAATGTAAAAGGGTAAGTGTAAACACTTAGTTACCCCTCCACATAGGTGGTGATCGATTCCTCAGGAGAGGGAACGACCACATCCTTATTCACTCAGTTACACTCCTCCTTGACCTTATCGAGGATGTCCTCAGTGATGGCGCATATATATCTCGACATCGGCTCGCATCGGCCCGACACTAAGGGGGTCTTCCCTATCTTAAAGTTGGCGATGGTCGGGCACCCCGTCATAACGAATTCCTCAAGGTGGGGCTCCGCCGCAGCCGCATTGCCGGTGGGACGCGAAAAAGAAGTAACCTCTTTTTGCGACACGATTTTAGAAGTTTTGTCCATTTATGAAAAGCAAATAAGAAAGTAAGGGTGTTGATTAGAGTTTAAGGGATTTGGATATGGAAATTATGAAGTAAGGATTCTTTGAAATCAAGAGCAGATAAGGCGTTGATTGTAAAAGTTTGAATGAGAGAAGGTTGAGGTTTTTATAGGTTGAAGGTGACAATTCGGAACGGTAGTTGTCGACCAGTGCCTGACAGGAATTTAATTCCTTGATAATTGGAGCGACTGGACATTTTTTTGCTTACGTCATGGTCGATCTTTTCACTGACGTCATCACTCATAGAGATGGAGTTCAGGAATTCAAGTCATTTCTCATCATCTCATTTCTGAGAAATGAGGGGACTATCTGTATACGGTAAAACGGCTTGCCCTCTTTATGACTAATCGAGGTTGGGTCATGATAGGCCACAGTTCGTCCTTGTGTTATATCGAGCCTCAGTACAAAGTTAGATTGCTCAACCCTTTATTCAGAGACCGGTCAAGAATGAGATCAGCCAAGATCGAGACCAAGTGGAATAGAGATCGAAGGAGGCTTACCCCAAAGGAGGGCTGAAGCTATGTGTAAATTTGTATAGTATAAACTAATTCATGGCCCCAATGGGTGGTTTAGGTTCACAAGAGTCGCACACATTTATGATTCATGGTTCAAATTCTCCACAGTTTGGTTTACCACCCATTGTCTTGACCTTGGTGTTCCAGAAGGGATTACGTACTCATATATCTTATGTTATATCTCTTATATACATGTTCATACTTACATACTCGGTGCATTTTCCGTACTGACGCCTTTCTCTTTTTGGTCATTGTGTTCATGCGCACATGTGAAGATAGACCCGGTGACGTTCCTCCCCAATACGGTGTTATTTGAGATGACTTGGTTGTTGCTATCCACTCCTTCGGAGTAGATATTCGGAAGTGCATAGTTACTAAAGCAGATTTCATAAACATTTTTGGTACGGTGGGGCCATGTCCCCACTAAGTCGTGTAATATGTATATCTCTTTTGGCATTGTTAGATGCTTGTAGACTAGAGTTAGTGTTTGGTTAAATGTAATGGTCGTGTATGACGATGTTGGTGCTAGTAATGACCATGTATATAAATGCAAATGTTTCTTTTGTTAATGTATATAGTCAGAACGGGCATGCCCTCTTTATGACTAATCGAGGTTGGATCATGATAGGCCACGGTTCGGCCTCGTGTCATATCGAGCCTTTGTACAAAGTTAAATTGATGAACCCTTTATTCAGAGACAGCTCAAGAATGAGATCACCCAGGACCGAGACCAAGCGGAACAAAGATCGAGCGAGATCGAAGGAGGCTTACCTAGTCAAGTAACGGTAAGCCGAAATATCTGTGATCGAGCAAGGATCACGGCAAAAATCTCGGAACGTATCAAGACGAGGCCGGTTAATTAGACAATCATGGTATTTCTTACTGTATTTAGAATTATACGATGAGTAGATCTCCTCTACTATATAAAGGGGGTCTAATCATTCGTAAAGGATTCAAATTTACACAATTCAAAGCAGTATACTATTATTTAAGCACTCAATACTCTGTTACGTTATTTATCACTTACTCTACTCATTCATTTGGTTCGAAGACAACCTGTTTCGAGGGCCAAAGAGGCACGTCTTATTTGGTTTGCTTTATTTTTCCTTACAGTCAATTTTAATATCAATTTACATATTTTCTCAGTTTGTGCCAAGGGAAATCGCGTGTCCTTAAAACCACATATAAATTCAATTGTTATCCGTTTTTAGGGTAAACAGTTAATCAACTACACGCATGTTAATTCTGGTACTGTAACTTGGAGGCCTCAATGATCGACTTACCAAATAAAAATAATATAAGAACAAAAGACGATTCGCACGGGCTTTCGGGCACCGTTCGTCGGTCGCACGTCCCAAGGTTGGGGTGTGACAAACTTGGTATCAGAGCAGGTTGTGTCCTAGGAAGTCTGCCAACCATATCTAGTAGAGTCTTGTTTATGGGTATGTTGTGCACCATACTTATAAGCAGGAGGCTACATGATATCTAGGATGAATACCCTTCTTCCCAATCAAGATTGTGCGATAGAGCTGAAGTCATAAGTATTCGCTTCTAATTCTCATCTTGTTTATATTTATAGCAATGTCTACCACGAGACATCAGGAAATTATGCATGTACCAAGAATGTGCCACCTGCCCCGATGGGTGAACATAAGGCTAGAACTCTGGCTTTGGGGAAAGCACCACCACCCCCAGATCAACATAGAGAAGCTAATGTACCTCATGTTCCTTCCCCGGTTGAGCCTGACAAGATCTAGATATGAGAAGTGCAGTGCAAATGTTAACTTTGTTTTTGGCTTCTCAGGCCCAGCGTCAGGCTCTTGCCACTTCAGATAAGGCAGTTAGTACAAGAATTCGAGATCTCATAAATTTGGACCCCTTATTATTCACAGGAATAGATCTAAACGAAGATCCTCAAAACTTTTTAGACCAAATGCAGCAAACTTTACGAGTGATGCATGCCACTTATACTGAGTCTATAGAGCTTGTGTTACACTCCCTATTTTCGTACGTGGAAGTATGCCATATGCAAATTAAAATAAGCTCGGAAATGAGATGTTACATCTCACATTTTCGTACGTTAAAGTTTCGTCATAAGTTAATCAAAGTAAGTTCCGGAATGAGATTATTTTGAGATTATAAGCAGTACGCTATTTCAAACAAGTGATGAGTAAATTCGTGAAGGTGAGAGGGTAAGAAAATTGAAGAAAATTAATTACGTCAAAGTTTGTCATAGTGGGACAAAATACGACCTGAGCTCAAATACCCGATATTTATGGACTAGTCTCATACAAGGTACCACGCGACCATGATAGTAAGGTGTATAAAGTGTGTTAAAAGTAAGTAGTATTTTAAGTAAGTTGAGATAATTCTTAATTATGTAGGGTATCGATTAATGGGAAATTAACAAGTTATTAAGAAATGAGTGGATAACTTATTATAATCTTTTGGATAACCTTGAAAACGTGGCAATTAAGATGACTCTTAAAAGTCTTGCAAGATGTCATATTTTGGACAATTAAAGTGGCTTAGTCACCACTTGAAGTGGGACCAAACCCATTCAAAAACACTTAAGAGATGTGTGATCAATTTAATTCATTTGGTCTCTTAGCTTTTCAAGAGATTCAAGTAAATAGTTCTTTCCATTAAGAACTCACGTTGGACCATATTGAAGGAAATCATAACATTTTCCTACTCCAATACTAAATAACACATGATGAAGCACTTAATAGGCATTGGATTTATGTTACTGTTGTGAGATTTTCCAATTATAAGGGAATACAATGCAATCTTTCTTAAGAAAATCAGTCCAGATATGTTAAGGCTATCCCTTCTTTCTCTTTGGAATGATCCATACGATACAAACGAAACGAGCAAATACATAACTTCCATAAATTACTCTATTCATAGAAATACTAGAGGTTCCTATGTTCTTGATTCCCCATATGTCTTATTATTCTATCGTTTGTTCATGGGTCTCAGAAAATACGTAAATTGATAAAGTTTATTTCATGATATTAATCAGAGGCATAATGGTCTTATGACGTTCCGAGAGATTTTATTGACGTACTTCTCATGCATTGCATTCATTTATACATGCACATTGATCCATGACAAGATGGCGTTATATACGCGTATATATGTATATGGGATATGGGAAAAGGTTATGGGGTTATATACGCACGACCATTTGATCAGCTAGTATACGTTGATGATTTTGCCCATAATGGTCGAGATGATATGATGGCATGCCCTCAGAGGCTTGATGATGTTATGAACACATGTACCTATGCACGACATGACATTCATACACGTATGCATGAAACTATAAGTATTTCATGATTTACAGAGTTATACAGACTTACATGTTAAGTCATTTACTCCATGTTTCTTCCATGTCTTTCATACATTATTTATGTGCCTTACATACTCGGTACATTATTTGTATTGACGTCCTTTTGTTAGGGACGTTGCATTCATGCCTGCAGGTATAGAAAATCAATCTGACGAGCCCTCATACTAGACGAGGTTAGCATTCAGTGAAGGGTCGGTAAGACTCCAGCTCATTCGGAGTGTAGCCGAGACTATGAGTCATCGTGTCATAATTTTGCTACAGACTTATGGGTAGACCGCTACCATGTCCCATTTGATGTCAAATACTCTTAGAGGCTTTGTAGACATAGGTTTATCTTGTACAGTATGTCAGAGGCCTTGACGGCCCATATGTATTCATGTTTTAAGAAAGATGGTTCACTGATGCAGTGTTTTCCCACTTATAGTTATACATTACGAGTTATGGCCGTTTGGACCATTTGCAAATGATAGTACGATAAGAGAGATATGTAACGTTGGTACTCGGTTGAGTAAGGTACCGAGTGCCCATCGTGGCCCATCGGTTTGGGTCGTGAAAAAAGCGGTATCAAGGCAGTTTTGTCCTAGGGAGTCTACAAGACATGTCTAATAGATTCTTGTTTTATGGGTGTGTCGTGCACCACACTTATAAGCAAGAGGCTACAGGGCATTTAGGATTGTCACTCTTTCTTCCTACTCTAGATCGTGTGGTAGAGCTCAGTTGTAAGAACTTAATTTCCTAAACTCTCTCTTATTTATAATACGATGATACCTACATCCAGAAAGACGGTTGGTAAGAGATATAGTTATGGAAGAGTTGAGTTAGAGGAACTCAATTTTTTCATCATGCTTATGATGGATAAATATGAGGTATTTAGCAGATCATGTGTATACTAAGATGTGTAAGCTTCTTGATAAGAATCCCTAAGGCAAGAATTCCTATCCACTATTACGGTAAAAAGGAATAAGATAATCGGGAGGTAGACACAAGTTTCAGCAAGTAAAAGAAGCAATGTGAAGAAGGGTACGATGCATCCCGTTAATGAATATTATCAGTATTACAATTCAGGCAGATAAATATAAGATTTTTGAGTTACCTTCAACTGTAACAGAGATATGTACAATTGGCCACAACCGATCTTAGTTATGCCCTATAGGAGTTGACAGAATTAGTATAAGAGAAGTACGGATATCAAGATACGGCTAGGGTTAGAGTGACCCAAAATGGTGGATGGATTGTTTGCGTTAGTTGACATTTTCGAAGGATATTGCAAATGTGCTAGTAGATCTCCTTGTGAGATACCTAGATGGTGCACTCTAAAATAGTACAACTAGATATGAGTACTACAAAGATAGACACTGGAAGCCTGAAAGGGATAAATATTATCTTAGTGTGGCTCCCATCCCTAGTAGAGAGAGAATGTTAGGCAACCCAAAGAGCTAGTGGATGGAGCAAGTGGATCTAAAAGCAAAAGAATATCTTGTTCGAGTTTCCAGAATAAAGTGATAGACATAAATGTTAACGTGAAATAAGAAGAGAGTTAATGAAGCATTATGAGTAAGATGCGATACATGGATGACAACGGTAGATAAAAAAGATGACAGTATTACAGAGTCTATAGTCAAGTGAAGGAAAAGACGAGAGGTCCCAGGCCTTGAGACAACAAAAGAGTATAGGCCATAAAGTCATATCCTTATTTTGAGAAATAAGTTCATGACTCCAACGCGACTACCGAAATGAAAAGTTAGACCCCAAAATAATAAGATAAACTAAACATGAATTAGGGACTGGGTGATTTGATAATGGCCGACATCGTGAGAATTTCAGATTTCGTCCCGGCGATAATAGAATGAACAACAGAAGATTATTCATGAGAAATTCAGAGAATGGTCATTTAGGAAGACGCTTCCCTAAAGCAATATACGTGAGCAAAGTTAAGCTTATGGAATGGTATATGCCAGTTATACTAAGTGTCACCCTCACGAGTAAGGAATTTTGTTATCCTTGGTACATAAGGATTGCCGCAAGGCGAGTAAAGGTCATCCATGATGTGAAAAGACGCCAAAGATGAAGAGATAAAACATCTATAGGTAGATTCTCGTGGCTCCAACTCTTAGTACTCCCCTAAAGAGGGATATGGAGTGATGTGGAATTATGTCATAATTAAGTGGTTCTAGCGACTGTGGAATGGTAAAGGAAGAATGTGATAAAAATGAAAAAGGAATGAGATTGCACTTATCCAAATCCTACAGATATGTTAGGATTCCAAAATATTATGCAAGCACGACGTCAATGAAAGGAAGTAAGGGTTACTTCCTAGAATGTTATTGATAAATAAGGAGCCAGTGCAAGAGGTAAGTTAGACAAAGGAAATAACCCAAGAGAGATTACGCGGAATATTGATATGAGAATGGGCCAACGAGTAGTTAGAAGTTAATTCAAGAGGAGCCTAGTTATGGCTAGACAGGAGGTTACAGATGAATCAGCAGATCGTGCAAGATAAACATAGTAAATCCCAATACAGTGAATTCAGCCTCGCAGTAATGTCATTGTACTACTTGAGATATATTCAGATTGGAGTCGGGATAGTTAAAGGTATCGTATGAATGTTACGGAAATAAAAAAGAGTTTCACTGGGAAGACAGCCAAAATATCAATGCAGAAGCAACCCTACAAGCACAAGAGCATGGAGGTAAGAAACTACGAATAATTATAAGCAAGGAAGGACATCAAAAGGTCCGTAATAAGCTCACAAGAGTCAGAGGGTCCTCCCTAAGTACTACAATGAAATACTAGCTGAGGAAGTAAGGGAGAAGGCTTCAACCTAAGCTCAGTGACCCAAAGAGGGAATGGCCTTATAATAACAGTCTCACAATAACATCATATGCACTCCATAAGAAAGTTTCACCTACCGTGGCTAATGAAAGGGAAGTAAAATCAAAAGTAGGATTCGTGATCATATGAGTTGCACGAAAATCTCGGCATGCGTGGGAACTAAGATAAGCTAATAATAAGGGGGCAGAAAGACCAGGAAAAGTAATAGCTTACGTTTAAAGAAAGTTGAGATGGAACGAAAGGAATTATTCGATCAATGATCCAGAGTTAGTTACGTTATGAACGCACTTAAGATTTTTGAGTATTATCTATGCAACATATATGTTGACAATCATACAATCGTAGAAGACTCTGGTATAAGTTAAAAGAAAGAAGTAGTCTGGGTCACAGACAAAGGATTGAATTGCTAGAACATTGTATCATGGATATTCTATAGCGTCCATGAAGGGCTAAAGTAATTACTAATACCATGAGCTTCAGAGCGGAATATAGCTTAAGCCTACATAAAGGTTGATCAGAGGGAAGAGAAAACTAAAGAGTTACGTCAACTAAGTAAATCAGGAGTCTGATTATTGGACACAGAAAATTATAGACATCGTGATTGGGAACATTACAGGATCACTCTTGATATCAGAGGTACAAGGCGGATAGTACAACAGCCATATTCTATACGGCTCTCGATAAATCCAGTTAGAAGAGTACCGGCCTCATAAGAAGTTAGTATGAAGCTCTCGTCGAATTGTGTATGCACCAAAGGTACAAGTACTATAATAAAGCTCAGGTTGTGGATTCAAATTATACCTATATGGAAGGGAGGTCATGAAAGAGGTAGAATATATGATCGAGATTTTAAGGTAAGTAAGGTAAAGGTGAACAACGTACGAGATACTCAAACGCAGAAGGTTGTGAACAGTTCATACTTCGTATGGAAGGCTAGAAACGCGGGGATTTAGTATCCAAGAATGATAGCGGCGTCGTCAATGGCATAGCTTCCAGCCTATGGTTTATAGGTATCGATAGGCCTAGTCAAGAGAGTAAAGAAGAGTTAGAGAATATGTGACGTCTCGCTTGATGTTCCAGAATAATATAAGAAAGTATATGGTCCAAGCAAGTTGAAGGAAGGTTGCAACTAGTATAAATGGATATGTGTAGGCCGCAAGCTAAAGTATGGTAAACCGACAAGGCTTTAGGATGACATGAGTGAGGATAAGAAAAGACAAGTGAGAAGGTGACGAGAATGGTTAAGTCCTCGGGATTAAGCTCATGAAAACAAGAGAGCTAATGGTTTCTCTAAGTTATAGAAAGTTCAGTATAGCCTGAATGAACTCGAGGAATCTAAGACTAATAGCATCTAGAGTGGAATGAGGATATGATTGTGATAGATAAAGGATGACATTTGGGCCTTCCATTGAGTAATGACTTGAAGAGGATTTCATGAATTGTACGGGATTAAAATACCCATGTAAGGTAAGTCATATTGGAATACTATGAAATACGGTTATGGAAGAATAGCATTGCCCCTAGGTAGATCAGTTTAAGTACTCCAGATGTCCCCGATGAAACATGAGCCCTAGCGGCAGTGTTACAAAAGAGGTCAAGTTATCAGTGGTAGATTATGAATCAATATTAAGGTGAATCGACAATAGATGGATAAAGGTTCCAACGTATGAGAGGAGATAAGTATTCCATCTTTTAGATGAACAATAATAAGGAAGCATTGAAGGACTTGGATTTATACATCTATGATAAGAAGCGAGAGAGTAACCTGGAAGTGGGTAGAAGACCTCAGTAACGAAAAATCGAAGTAAGAGTTATGATATAGTATGACCTACCTAGATGCAGTAAAGTCATACGAATGGATAACCGGGTCTATGAAATAAGATATAGCAATATTCATAAGTTCAACATAGTACCAAGCGAAGAACTTGAGTATACCTATAGATGCCTAGAGAAACATCTTATCAAGCTCTGTATATGTTTACACAGTGAGACCTAGAGATTGGCTAAAAGCTAGAGGAAAAAGAAGAAAAGAGTCACATTGGCGCACTTACAAAGTCAAAGTCGTAAAGGTTGCATATTAGAATGTAGCAACAATTACGAGATTCGAAGGATTCCGACCATAAGTCATGGTGTGAGAAAAAGGCCTAAAGGAGGGTAATGCCCTTGCCTTTGGAATTATTCACAGAACAGCTGCCTAGATGGCAAGGAGAGTACTAAAGTATTCGGAAGACATAAGTAATGAAAATGATAAGTGCGTCAGTCAACATTCGAGGGCGAATGTTCCAAAGGGGGGAATGATGTTACACCCCCTATTTTCATACATGGAAGTACGCCATATGTAAATTAAGATAAGATCGGAAATGAGATGTTACATATCGCATTTTCGTAAGTTAAAGTTTCATCGTAAGTTAATCGATGTAAGTTCTGGAATGACATTATTTTGAGATTATAAGCATTATGCTATTTCAACCAAGTGATGAGTAAATTCGTGAAGGTGGGAGGGTAAGCAAATTGGAGAAAATAAATTTTGTCAAAGTTTGTCATGGTGGGACAAAATACGGCCCGAGCTAAAATACCCGATATTTATGGACTAGTGTCATACAAGGTACCACGCGACCATGAAAGTAAGGTATATAAAGTGTGTTACAAGTAAGTAGTATTTTAAGTAAGTTGAGATAATTCTTAATTATGTGGGGTATTGGTTAATGGGAAATTAACAAGTTATTAAGAAATGGGTGGATAACTTATTATAATCTTTTGGATAACCTTGAAAACGTGACAGAAAAATGTGGCAATTAAGATGACTCTTAAAAGCCTTGCAACATGCCATATTTTGGACAATTAAGTGGCTTAGTCACCACTTGAAGTGGGCCCACACCCATTCAAACACACTTAAAGAGATGTGTGGCCAATTTACTTCAATTGGTCTCTTAGATTTTCAAGAGATTAAAGTAAATAGTTCTTTCCATTAAGAACTCACGTTGGACCATATTGAAGGAAATCATAACATTTTCCTACTCCAATAATAAATAACACATGATGAAGCACTTAGTAAGCATTGGATTTATGTTACTGTTGTGAGATTTTTTAATTATAAGGGAATACGGTGCAATCTTTCTCAAGAAAATTGGTTCAGGTATGTTAAGTCTCTCCCTTCTTTTTTTTGGCATGATCCATACGATACAAACGAAACGAGCAAATGCATAACTTCCATAAATAACTCTATTCATAGAAATACTAGAGATGCCTATGTTCTTGATTCCCCATATGTCTTATTATTCTATCGTCTATTCATGGTCTCAGAAAATACGTAAATTGATAAAGTTTATAATATTAATCAGAGGCATAATGGTCTTATGATGTTCCAAGAGATTTTATTGACGTACTTATCATGCATTACATTCATTTATACATGCACATTGACCCATGACAAGATGGCGTTATATACACGTATATATGTATATTATATGTATATGGTATATGAGAAAAGGTTACGGCGTTATATGCGCACCACCACCTGATCAGCTGGTATACGTTGATGATTTTTCCCACAGCGGCCGAGATGATATGATGGCATGCCCTCAAAGGCTTGATGATGTTATGAACATATTTACCTATGCACGACATGACATTCATACGCATATGCATGAAACTATAAGTATTTCATAATTTACATAGTTTTCCGGACATACAGGTTAAGTCATTTAATCCATGTTTCTTTCATGTATTTTAAACATTATTTATCTGCCTTACATACTCGGTACATTATTTGTACTGACGTCCTTTTGTTGGGGGGCGTTGAATTCATACCTGCAAGTATAGAAGATCAATTTGACGAGCCCTCATACAAGACGAGGCTAGCATTCAGCGAAGGGTCGGTAAGACTCTAGCTCATTCGGAGTGTAGCCGAGACTATAAGTCATCGTGTCATAATTTTTCTACAGACTTATGGGTAGGTCGGTACCCTGTCCCATTTGATGTCAAATACTCTTAGAGGCTTTGTAGACAAAGGTTCATTTTGTACAGTATGTCAGAGGCCTTGACGGCCCATATATATTCATGTTTTAAGAAAGATGGTTCACTGATGTAGTGCTTTCCCACTTATAGTTATACATTATGAGTTATGGCCGTTTGGCCCATTTGCAAATGATAGTACGATAAGAGATATATGTAACGTTGGTACTTGGTTGAGTAAGGTACCGAGTGCCCATCGCGGCCCATCGGTTTGGGTCGTGAAAAAAGCGGTATCAAGGCAAATTTGTCCTAGGGAGTCTACAAGACATGTCTAATAGATTCTTGTTTATGGGTGTGTCGTGCACCATACTTATAAGCAAGAGGCTACAGGGCATTTAGGATTGTCACTCTTTCTTTCTACTCTAGATCGTGTGGTAGAGCTCAGTTGTAAGAACTTAATTTCCTAAACTCTCTCTTATTTATAATACGATGATACCTACATCCAGAAAGACAGTTGGTAAGAGATATAGTTATTGGTTCGTGTCCCATCGGTTTGGGTCGTGAAAGCTTGCCTCTTACAGGTTGAGAGATATAGTTGTTGTGTGGTATGAGACTTAGGAGCAGTCTAGGGGACCTCTAGCCCCACCACGAGGATGGAGGGAATTTTCTGAGGCATTATTGCAACAGTATATTCCCGTTGAACTCTGTCGAGCTAGAAGTCAAATTCTTGCGGTTAGAGCAAGGTAATATGAGTGTTCGGGAGTACAACATGCAATTTAACTCCTTGGCTAGGTATGCTCCATTGGTGGTGGCCGATTTGAGTGACCGGGTACATCTGTTTTTGGCCGAATTAAGGCCCCATCTGATAAATGAGTGTACCATAGATTCCCTGAAACCAATTATGGATATTTCCCATATTCAGGCCTATGCACAGAACTTAGAGGATCGTAAGAGAGTACAACAAGTTGTTCGAGAACTCGACCAAGGGCAATCTAAGAGGGCCCGGCCCGTGGGAGATACAGAAGAGTTTCGAGGAGGGTTTAGGCCCTAATTTCCTCGGTAGTCACCTAACTCAGTGGTAACGTGCCATCACAGCCTCAAGCTCAGTATCGAGAACATATCACTTATTCCAGTCAGGGTCGTAACTTTCGAGGGTAGAGTTCATAGAATAGTGGGGATACTAGAGAAATGAGACCCCATATGCCACGTTGTGGTCGATTTGGTAGGAATCATTTTGGGCATTGTCGCTAGGGCTCAAATTCTTATGGCCCACGCGGTCACATCATGCGCTTTTGCCCAGTGAGAAATATGGATGGCGTAATACCACTAACGGGGTCTACAAGCTTCTTTATCAATGGCACATCCTCGTGAACAATTATACGACTATCGATGGGAAGAGATAGAGGTAGAGGTGGAGTGCCCATGTCCAGCCCTGGTGGACAACAGCAGAATTGTATCTATGCATTGTCATGTCATCACAACTTGGAGTCTTCACCATACGTGGTTACAGGTATACTGTCTATGTCTTCCATTAATGTGTATGCTTTGACAGATCCAGGTTCTACCATATCGTATATTACTCCATTTGTTGCTGGAAAATGTGGTAAAGTACCTAAATTGCTACGACTATCGTTCGAAGTATCCACAACAATGAGTGATTCCATTATAGTTAGGTGGGCATATCGAGGTTGTGACGTAATGATTCATGATCGCCATACCTTGGATGATTTGAATGAATTAGAAATGATGGGATTTCATATGGATTAGGTGGTCTCTTTTTATGTTACAGTGGAATGTTGGAAAAATGTTGTTCGTTTCAACTTTCTGGGAGAGCCCGTTATCGAATGGAAGGGTGATTTTGAAGTGCCAAAAGGGAAGTTTATTTCTTACCTTAAGGCTCGAGGAATGATCACAAAAGAGTGTTTTTATCATTTGGTATAAGTGCATGACATGGAGGCCAAGAAACTAGCCTTACAGTTGGTTCTGGTCAATAGTGAATTTCTTGATATGTTCCCGAATGAGGTCCTGGGTGTCCCATAAGAGAGGGAGATTGCGTTTTCCATAGATGTTCCACCTGACACACATCGATATATATTCCCACGTACAGGATGGCTCCTGTAGAGTTGAAGGAATTGAAATATATGCTAAAGGACCTTCTCGATAAGGGCTTTATTAGACCTGGTACTTCCCCGTAGGGAGCTCCAGTACTATTTTTTCAAAAGAAAGATGGTTCTTTAAGAATGTGCATTGACTATCGGCAATTGAATAAGGTGACCATCAATAACAAGTATCTACTTCCAAGGATCGATGATTTGTTTGATCAATTGCAAGGAACTAATCAATTTTCAAAGATCAACCTCCGATTTGGGTATCATTAGCTAAGAGTCAAGGAAGAAAATGTTCCGAAGGTGGCCTTTCGGACCTGATATGGCCATTATGTGTTCCTTCTTATGTCTTTTGGCATAACTAATGCACCAGCAATCTTCATGGATCGAGTATTCAAGCCATTCTTCGATATCATATTGAGTGTGTTCATTCACGATATTTTGGTGTACTCGCGATCAGAAGTAAGGCATGCAGAGCATTTGTGAAAGGTCCTACATACGCTCCGGCATCACAAGTTATACGCCAAATTTTCCAAGTGCGAGTTGTGGTTGAACTCAGTGGCCTTCCTTGGGCATATAGTATCAGGTAAAAGTGTCAAGGTCGATAGCCAAGAGTGAAGCACTTAAGATTTGGCAATGGCCGACAACCCCTGCTGAGTACGCAGCTTCCTGGGCTTGGCTGGTTACTACCGAAGGTGTGTGGATAATTTCTCATCCATAGATTCTCCATTAAATAGGTTGACACAAAATACAGCTAATATGATGGATCGATGGTTGTAAGAAGAGCTTCCAGGAGTTAAAGGACAAGCTACCCTCGGAACCAATGCTAACTCTACCTGAGGGACCCGAGGGGTATGTCATATATTTTGTTGCCTCTAGAGTGGGCTTAGGTTGTGTACTATTGCAACATAGGAAATTTATTGCATATACTTTAAGGCAGCTGAAGAAACATGAGCAAAATTATCTAACCCATGATCCGGAGCTAATAGCTGTCATTTTCACTCGAAAAATACGGGGTCACTATCTGTATGGAGTTCGTGTCGATATATTAATCAATCAAAGAGCTTGCAGAACATATTCAATAAAAAAGAGTTGAATTTGAGGCAATGAAGGTAACTTGAATTGTTAAAAGACTACGATGTGGATATTCTATACCACCCCGGGAAGGCCAACGTAATAATTGATGTGTTAAGTCAGAAATCCATAGGCAGTCTATGACATGTGGAAAGGCATAACTTATAATAACTAAAGATTTGTACCGGTTGGCAAACCTATGTGTACGATTTATTGATACCGGTGACAAGGGAGCCACGGTTCGGAATACTATCGAGTCCTCGTTAGTAGCTGAAGTAAAGGCACAAAACTTTGATGACCCAGTCTTGGTAAAGATAAGAGGAGGCATTCCTTTACAAAATAAGCAAGTGTTCTAGTTATCCGAGGACGGGTTCCTTAGATACCAGGACCGAATATGTGTACCTGATGTCGGGGGACTCTGAGAGAATATCATGGCGAAGATTCATTGGTCCCGATATTCTTTTAATCTGGGGTCAACCAAGATGTATCACAATCTTCGACAACTATATTGGTGGGACGGCATGAAGAGGGAGATTGTTGGACACATCGCTCGATGTTCAAATTGCCATCAAGTTAAGGTTGAACACCAGAAACTAGGATGGTTGCTTCAAAACTTGGAGATTCTAACCTGGAAATGGGAAGTAATCATTACGCATTTCCTTACCGGACTACCTCGACCGCGCCAAAGATCTTATTCCTTGTGGGTCATCGTAGAACGCCTCACCAAATTAGCTCATTTCCTACTTGTAAAGACTATTTTCTCTGCTGAATATTAGTCTAAGTTGTACATTAATGAAATAATTCGACTCCATGTGATTCGGGTTTCCATCATATCATACCGAGGTGCCCAATTTACGGCTAACTTCTGGAGGTCATTCCAAAAAGGATTGGACACAAGGATTAACCTTAGCACTATTTTCCATAAACAGATGGTCAGGATGATCGCACTATTCAAACACACGAGGACATGTTATGAGCCTGTGTTTTGGACTATAAGGGAAGTTGGGAGGATCATCTACCGCTTATCGAATTTCCTTACAACAACACCTATCGTGTCGCATTCAAATAGTACCATATGAGGCACTATATGGGCGAAAGTGCAGATCTTATCAGCTGGTTCGAAGTGGGTGAAACAAAGATATTTGGACCTGCCTTAGTGCAACAAGCTATGGAAAAAGTGAAAACAATTCGAAATCGATTGTTGACCGCTCAGGGCAGACAAAACTCTTACTCGGATTACCAAAAGCAAAAATTGGAGTCCACTGTATGAGACTAGGTGTTCTTAAAGGTGTCACCTATGAAAGGCATAATCAGATTTGGTAAAAGAGGCAAACTCAACCCCCGGTATGTGGGCCATACCGGACTATTCAGAGGTTCAGCCAAGTAGCTTATATATCTTCCATGTTGAAGATATTCAAGTCACAGAAGTTTTATCCTACGAAGAAGTTTCGGTGGCTATTCTAGATCGCCAAGTCTGAAAGTTGCGAACTATAGAAGTGGCTTCAGTCAAAGTACGTTGGAGGAATAAAAGCAAATAATAAATGACATGGGAAGCTGAAGAAGATATGAAATTTAGTTACGCCCACTTATTCCTTACGGCGGGAGGCAATAATGAGACCATCACGATTCAACATTCGAGGAAGATTGTTGCAAAGGGGGGATGGTGTTACACCCCACACCTAATTAAAGCTAGATAAGTGTGGCTTTTAGTGCGACCAATCAAATGGCAACACGTTACTAGGCAAAGGAGGCACCTGCATACAGCCAAATTTTACTAGATGTCTCACCGGGCACAACAGCCAAAGCAGGGCGACCTATTTTGCATATGGACCTGGGGGAGATTCTTGTGATTAGTACCCGTATATAAAGTCTGTAAGTATCACTCCCATTCATTTTTTTTCCTAGGAGTATCACTCATTATAATTCACAAAAATCGTTCTCACATCTCTTTAAAGTTCCAAAATAGCTTAAATTGAATCAAAAGATGCTTCTTTCAAGATTTAGCTTAAAGAAACTAAGAATCGATGGTTGTAACATCTGTTATATGGTGGTGATAATTATGAAGATCCGTTAGAGGCAAAGTTAACCATCATAGAATCTTTGTTATTTCTTCTACAAGTTATGTAGGGAGACTTTCTTTCTTGGCATGAGTTAGTGTAAGTTCTTCCTTCCTTATAAATAATGCACTGTAAGGCTTGGTAGTTCTTCGCCCTTCTAAAATGATGTTGCTCTGTCATTGTACAGTCTTGCTGGTAGCGTATCTGGTAAAGTCTAAAATGTTCTAATTGGTATCCTGAGGGCAGAGTGCTTGATTCATGTTGGGTCTAAAGTTGATATCCTTGGAATTTGCACCCAATAGTTATGAATCTGCGAACTCGTGGATGTATAAAACCTCTCATCTACAGACCTTTTAGTCCCAACTGTCCCTTGAATCGACGGTCTCTTATCCTCTTCTGCGTACTCGCACCTACACAAAACCTCGCAGGTGCGGCACATCAGCACCAGAACTGCCAACCAACATCCAAGTAGTAATGACCCGACCAATTGTTTTGAACATTGCCATTTCGTTCAGTGGTTTGACTTCCAAAGTAACTTCATATTATGTATTATGACTTGCATGAATGGTTTGTCTTTTATTTTCGGGAAGTTCGGAATTGATTTAGAAGAGTAATTCAGAATTTTGAAGCTTTAAGTTGAAAGAGTTGACCAAGGTTTGAATTTTACATAAACGACCTCGGATTTCTGAGCAACTAGATTCATATGGTGATTTTGGACTTAGCCGTATGTTCGGATTTAGATTTGAAGGTTCCTAGGTTGATTTGGCTTTTTTAGAGAAAGTTGGCAACCTGAAAGTTTATAAATTTCGTAAGTTTGATCGAGGGTTAACTTTGATGGTATCGGGTTTGTATTGTTATTTCTGAAGTTGGACTAGATTCATCTTGTTAGTTGGGACTTGTGTGCAAATTTTGGTTGCGATCTAGAGTGTCTAAGAGTGATTCAGACACTTGAGTTGCAAACTAGTTAAGTTTAAGAATTTGGTTGACCACGGTCAAATAATGGGCTTAACGAGTTTGGATTCATGATTTAAAAGTTCCAACAGGCTTGTATGATGATTTTGTACTTGTCCGCAACTTTTGGCTAGATTCTGGGGAGTTTCGGATAGGTTTGGGTTGTGTTGCACTTGTATTTGATATTTCAGCATCATTTTTATTAATCATAAATGGTACCACATTAAGAAAATGAGCACTAAATTTTATTTTTCTTGAACCCTTATATTCGTATCGTAATTACGAAACCACAGCAAAAAGAATCATTGAGTTCGGACGTCGTATGAGGGAGTTATGCCCATTTTAGTATCGGAGAGGATAGCCGGTGCAAGTGCTTCACTGATGCAAAGTGGGGTCCGCAACTGCAGCTCTGCATGTGCGATAAAAAGATCCGCATGTGCAGAAATTACAACTGGCAGACCGTATGTGCGAGTTTTTTGGCGCGAAAGTGGAAATTGTTGTGTATTATAAATCAGACTACGTTCATTTTGTGTTTTGAGCATATCTTGAGTTCTAGAGCTCTATTAATTTTTGAAGTGTTTTTCTCATTTTGACATAGGGGTCAGTATCTAACCTAAATTTGTGAATTAGTCCATGTTTTGATCGGATATTTGGGGATTTATCCCTAAAACTTAAAGGGTGATATTAATGGATTTAGAGGTCGATTAAAGTAGATTTGGATGAAACTTGTTTGGTTAGACTCGTATTCGAATGGGTGATCGAAATTTGTGAGTTTTGTCGGATTCCGGGGTGTTTTCCCGGGTTGAATTTTTGGTTACTGAGTACCTGGTTAAAGATTTGACCTTTATTGTTTGAGTTTGATTCTTATGGCATTTGATGTTTTGAGTTACTTTTGGCTAGATTCAAGCCAGTCGAAGGTTGGTTTGTGCAGAAAGGCATTTTTAGAGTATGATTTTGCTTGATTGATGTAAGTTTCTTACCAAACTGGGTTGAGGCACTAGGTTTTTGAGTTATTTTTTTTTGCTACGTGCTATGGGTGGTGACCATGTGTGTGGTTCAGTATGTGTGTGTGCACCGAGGTATTATTCATGCTCGGGGCAGTGCTTAGGTTATGACATGCCTTGAATTGGTGCTAAGATACATACTGTGATGTTTCTTATATTTGTACCGCATCTATGAGCTATTTGAATCATGTTTGAGGTTACATAGAGGTTGATCTCCTAATTGAACCTGATAATTGTTACTTTCATGATATAATTGCCTGATTGAGTTACGATAACACACTTTGCACTTGCATAAACTTTAGCATGTCACTTATACTAGCCCAGAAGTATGAAATTTTATATTCATTGATCATGTACATGTAATCTCTATCTGCCTTTTGTGTATTATGGATTGGACTAGTAGAACGTGATTTGTCTATACAATTATGATTATTGGCACGTGGGTTGTCCATGCGGTTTTGATTATTGGAATGTGAGTTGTTCATGCAGGATTGTTACTACTGGCACGTTGCTCATGTGGGATTGTTATTGATACATGTGAGTTGTTGGTACGGATTTGAGTTATGATATTATTGGCACATGAGTTATCCATGTGGTTGATATGATTGGCATGTGAGTTGTTCGTACAACACGTGAGTTGTCCGTGCAACGTATGGATAAGGATCCATCCCCCTATGGTCACCCTTTCATGTTTCTATCTTGAGGGTGTAGACACGGTATGAGGAAAGCTTATCAGTTATTTGGTCCGGTTATGGTGTTTCTTAGGAAAATTGGTCAGTGTTTGTTCTGGTTATTGCATTTCTTCTCTACTTGCAATTTCCTTGATGTATACATGATTTTACTATCTCTTCTCTACTTGCCAGTTTCGGAGTGTATACATGCCTTTATGCATATCTTCTTTATATGCCACTTTACTTGATGGTATGAGACACAGCACATATCTTCTCTATTTGTGAATCTGTATGACTTGAATCGTTTAATCACGCATATCATCTCCATATGCAAGTTTGATGATTTAATGACATTTGACACATATCTTCTCTATACGCTGGATTGTTAACTGGAAAAGATCATGTTACATTATCTTTCGGCACCGAGGAGTCTTTATCTGTGGTTTATGACTTGATAACATTTTGTTGTTGTATACTTGTGAGATATATGAATTGAACATGTTATTTGGCAAGTATCATTAATATTTCTTGCCACTATACTTCGCCGAGGTTAGTTATGATACTTGCTGAGTACATGGGGTCAGTTATACTTATACTAGTACGTCTGCACCTTGCGTGCATATCTTGGAGATGATATTATTGTGGATGGCGGGAGCTGGCATTGAAGATGTACCTGGTTTCTGGATATAGATACCATTTGTCCTTGGTAGTTTTAGATTCATATTATGTTTATGTATGTTCCAAACAGATGGTGTATTCATTTTTATACCATCTTTGTAAATTTAAGTCTTTGTGGCTCATGACTTGTACCCCCAATACTTGGGTTATTGTATAGAATTGAGCTAATTCACTCATTGATTACTTAGGTCAAAAGTAGAATTTAGTCTTCAGTCCAACTCAAAAGTAGGAAACACTCTAACCTAGCAAAAATAGGTCATATTGCATAAACCTTAGGTGAGTCGGTCCTTGGCATCGATACACAATTAGGTAAACCACCTTCATGTCAATGGGTCATGCACTCGACGACATGACTTATGTGCAAAGATTACAAACCTAACGAGACATCTAAAGATCCGAAGCAAACACTTACCAAAATCTTTCTTGACCCACTTCAAAAAATGGAAATCAACCCAAACATCCCCGAGATTAACATGGTGATGGGAGAGCCACACAAGTTGAAGCAGTGGTGGAATAAAATCCGTTGGGAACACGGAGATGAGATTCGGGCACACCTGGGGGCACTGACCGCTTTGCTAAAAAGTTGAGCAGAAAGGGTGCTCACTCGCCTGTTGATAGAGTTTTGGGATCCGGCTAAGGTGGTGTTCAAGTTTGCTGACTGTGAGTTATTACCGACATTGGAAGAAGTTACTAGTTTCACGGAGCTGCCATTCATAGGAAGGAAGCCAAACTACTAGTCACTATGTCTGGTTACAGGTTCTTGGATGCTTTGGGTCTGGCTAATAGTCGAGGTTTAAGAAATATCGAGGACGGATCGGTGAGCCTAGATAAGTTGTTCAATAGATTTGGACATCGCAAAAGCTATGAGTGATATTTGGGAGAATTTCAGTATGATCAAGCAACATGAGAGAGTCTCACGCCTATCACTTTCTCATTAGCACTATTGGTATTATTGGTCTTCCCGTAGAGAAGGGGTCGGATCAATTCAACTAATTACCCATGGTTTTGGCGACCTTCTGTGGTAACCTTCAAGCTACTCTGATGTCGATGGTGCTAGCTGAGATTTTGAGGGCTTTGTCTGCATGTGCACGAGGGTATGATTTCTTTAAGGTTGTGACTTGTTGCTTCAGATCTGGGCCACATAACATTTCTTCCAGCGAGAGGCCACCATTGACTACTTTGTGGGCGTCAGCAACATGATCCGCAGCCGTAACGAGAGGATGAGACATTGGGTCTCCCCATATGGACAAGAAGAGTGGAGGGAAATGCTGACTAATCTAAGTGGAGAATGGGTCAACTGGAAGCTGTCATGGTTAGGTGGGAGGACAATCCTAAGGACTCCTCAGAAATAGTTCATTGAGCTGATCGGACTTGAGGGCATACAACCATACTCACCCTTCTTGGCTACGGGCAGAGCAATTCTAGATATACAGGAAAGGTAGCTCATGCTCAGAGTGGGGGGTGAAAGGATGATCTCAAAATTGAAGGAGAAAGAGGGGGCCTGAAAGAGTAAATTTGGAAGAGTGAAGCTGATAAGTGTGGGGTGTACCCAAAGAAGGCGGACACGAAGCTCTTAGAGTGGATGTGTGCAGTGGGTTGGGCATGCAAAGGAGATCCCGACTTCAATTCAGACCCCGACTAGATGAATCCCGGAAAGTTTCCTTTACCTCTTGCTTTATATTTATGTGTCATGGGGACATTCCACAATTTAAAATGTGGGGTGGGGAATGTATATATGTATATGTGTGTTCATTTTTGTTTCTTTTGATTGAAAAAAAATTGATTTTTCCGAATGATGGATTTCCTCAACTGTCTTCTTGAGGGATCAAAGTCGAAGAAAAAAATATTTTATTTTTCTTAGGTAGTGTAATAATTCTCCCTTGGTTTTTCTTTTGTGCCACGGTTCTTTTTCAATGGTTTTGGTTGAACGGGGTGTAGTTAGTTTTTCTTTTATTAGGAATAGTGAAGTCTTGTGCTATGTAGTAAATGGATATGACGTTTCTTGACATCGTTGTTCCTTTAGAGCAGTGAGTGCCTTATTTTTGATGTCTAGGCTCAGTTCTTACTGGTCTATAAGTGCCTTAAATTGGTTGATTGTAACGTTGCTTAACTTCTTTGAATAGAGAGTTGGGATAGATCTGATCCTACGAGAGTTATGTGACATGGTGTGAGTGAGGTTTTTGTGATATTATGTGTATACCAATTGATGTCTAAAACTTGTCCCGTGTGTTTGTAAAGCGAAATAGTAGACTTGTTCAGTCTAGGAAGTGACATAGACATTTCTTTGTTGAGCCACATATATTCTTTTACCCACCTAATTAATGTGTATCCTAGTTAGCCTCGTTGAGCTTGTAATCTTATTTCTATGGCAACCGGAGTACCAGCTTGACCCCTTTGTTTGAAGTGTCTATTTAGTTGAACCTCTTACCTTTCGTGAGCACTTGAATTTGTACAATCTAGTAAAACCTAAGTGAGGTGTAGTCGGGTTTTGAGTGGAACTATAAAAAAGAAAAAAGGTGCACTACTTGAAAAAATGTGAGAGCCACTTGTAGAGAATAGAAAAAAAAAGAGTTTGATTAAAAAGAAAAAAAATCAGAACCTAGAAAATAAAAAATGGATTTCATGTTAGTAGTAGTTCTCATCTTTTTTGTTTTTAAAGATATTGGGAGCTTGATTATATTATGTATGAAGGTTGGGGTTTGGTTCCACACAAGTGTGAGGTTTAAATTATGAAATTGTATGTATTAAAGTGCTCAGGGAGGTGTAGTCACTATATCTAAACTGTATCATACCCGTCCCGCAACCTACACTACAACCAATTCAAGTCTTACTTTATTCTTGATTGAATGAGCTAAATTAGTAGAGTATTACACTATGGGCAAGCCTATGGCACGTCTTCTGTGACACATGAATTTTATTTCTGAGAGTGAGTTAATTCTTTCTATCTTGAGTTCTTATTTGTTCTTGAATTTCATTATAGGTGGAACTACTCTCTATTGTTTGTGTGAGGGCACATGACTTACGAAGGTAAGGTGAAATCTTTGACCTCTGTGTTAGAGTCAGTGAGCAGGTTGTGAAAAATGCCTGGTGCTTGTGAGCCAAGTTTTGAGGCTTGGATGTCATGATTAGTGCTTAGTCTGCTTTAATATTCTTGGCATGATGAGTTAGGGAAGTTGTCTACTAAGAAGGTTGTCTCTATGTGAAGTGTAGTTTGATTGCTGAGAACGAGCAATGGTTAAGTGTGGGGAGTTGATGATAGGCTAGAATCACGTATTTTATTGCACTCTAATTACTGCATTTTACTTGTGGTTAATCTTAAACGATAGTGAGTTGCACTTATTATGTGTTTTATGCCTTGCAAGAAATGATTCCGAGCTATTAAGATAATTTGGAGCTAATTTGAACAAGTTGAGCTTTGAAGTCTGAGTAAAAACCCAAAAAATTAAGTCGGGATCACGTTAGGAGGTCGAGGACCAATTATGGATGTCAAAAAGTGAGAAAACAAAATTACTCTGAGAAAACTCTAGTGCGAAATTCCTGTAGAGTGAAAAATCAACTCTCTGAATATCCTCACTAATGTGGCGCATAGGGTGCCGCAACAGTGTATTTTCACGGTCCAACTGTCCCACTTTGGGTTGGAAAGGGTAGTTGCATCCGGGCTCATTCCTACATGGTATAAATACACCAAAAACACGATTTTATAGGACTTTTGGCCTTGGAAGCTTTGGGAGAGCATTGGAGGCTACAAGACACAGGATTTCATCATCTTGCCATCGATTCAATACGGGAGTTTGGATTGTAATGTTAGATTGATGTTTTCTCATTCTTTAATTATATTTGTGATGACTTCCTCCATGATTATGGAGTAGTTTCCTGTAGGGTTTGATGGATTTGGTGAATTGATAAATATTTGTGGATTCTTAACTCTAGTTCGTGCTTGAATTTGTTTATGGAGTTTTGAATTGTTGAAACTCTATTCATCAGTTATTTGAATCGAAAGAGGAATATCTTGGTGATTATCTTTGAATTATTTTGTTTGATTTAGTTTATTGATTTTCTGAAGTAATCGAAAGAGCTTGTTGAATTGTTGCTAAAATCAAGTTAGGAGAATATTCGAGAGACCTTTTCCTAAGGACAAATCCATTAACGCATGCTTGCATACTTCACAGTGCTTATATTTAGTTCAACTCGTAGAGTTAAGATTTAATCGAGAGAGGAGTCTTGACTACACGTTTGAACTAATCATCGAGTTAATTCGTGAGAAATATTATAACGTTAGAGTGAATTAAACTAGAGTTGAATCCCAAATAGCTATTTTGAACCCTTATCCCTCACATTGATAAGAAACCACTCTGCGAATCCTCAATTCCTTGTTGTCAGTGGTCAATTGCGTTATTTTAGTGGTTAAACTTAGATCATAAACTTTTAACTCAAGTGTTGATCCTCCTAAATAGCGATTAAACCAGGAATTACTTGAGCATTGTTTAAATCCAATCCTTGTGGAGATGATATAATATTATACTATCTTTGATTAGAGAGCATCAATTTTGTGTTGTATCTTGCCCTCGTCAGTCTTTTGAGCTATTTAGGGATCAGAGGAGTCTCTAACACTTATTCAAACAAAAGGATCTAAATTTAAAACAGCGGTGGTGCTTGGAGCTTCTAAAGGACTATGATATTACACTTTTGTATCATCCCGGGAAGGCCAATGTGATGGCCTATTCCTTGAGTAGAAAGGCGTAGAGTATGGGTAGCCTTGCATTTATTCCTGTTGGTGAGAGACCGCTTGCATCAAATGTTCAAGCCTTGGCCAATCAGTTCGTGAGGTTAGATATTTTGGAGCCCAGTCGGGTTCTAGCTTGTGTGGTTTCTCGATCTTCTTTATATGATCACATCAGAGAGCGTAAGTATGATGAGGATGAAGATGTATCAGGACTTCAGGAAGCATTATTGGTGGAGGAGGATGAAGAAAGCCATAGTGGGGTTTGTAGCTCGGTTCCTAAGTTGTCAGCAGGTTAAGTACGAGCATCAGAGACCGGGCGGATTGCTTCGTAGGCTTGAGATTCCGGAGTGGAAATAGGAGCATATCACCATGGCCTTCGTAGTTGGGCTCCCACGAACTTTGAGGAATATTGATGCTATTTGGGTGATTGTAGATCAGTTGACCAAGTTCGCGCATTTCATTCCTTTTGGGACTTCTTATTCTTCGAAGCGGTTGGCTGAGATCTACATTCGTGAGAGTTTTTTCCTTCACGGTGTGCTAATGTCCATCATTTCTAATTGGGGCACAAAGTTTTGGAGAGATGTGTTGCGAGAGTTAGGCACACGGGTTGAGTTGAGTACAACATTCCACCCTCAGACGGACGGACAGTCTGAGCACATATTCAGTTATTGGAGGATATGATACGCGTTTGTGTCATGGATTTCGGGGGTTCTTGGGATTAGTTTCTGATGCTTGAGAGCTTGCTTACAACAACAACTACCAATTGAGCATTCAGATGGCTCCATATGAGGCATTGTATGGGAGGCGGTGTCGGTCTCCGATTAGTTGGTTTGAGTCGGGTGAGGCTAGGCTATTGGGTACTGACTTGGATCAGGATGCTTTGGACAAGGTTAAGTTGATTCAGGATCGGTTTCGCACGGTGCAGTCTAGAAAGAAGAGCTACACCGATCGGAAGGTTCATGATGTTGCTTACATAGTGGGAGAGAAGGTACTGTTCAGAGTTTCACCCATGAAGGGTGTTATGAGATTCGGGAAGAAGCGCAAGTTGAGCCCTCGGTAATTTGGGCATTTTGAGGTGCTTGAGAGGATTGGAAAGGTGGCTTACAAGCTTGCATTGCAGCCTTGTCTGTCGAGTGTTCATCTAGTGTTTCATAATTCCATTCTCCAGAAGTATGTCGGCGATCCGTCTCATGTTTTGGACTTCCGTACGGTTCAATTTGATGGTGATTTGACTTATGATGTAGAGTCGGTGTCCATTTTGGATCGGCATGTTAGAAAGTTGAGGTCAATGAACATAACTTCATTGAAGGTACAATAGAGGGCTCATCTAGTCAAGGAGGCTACTTGGGGGACCCAGCAGGAGATGCAGAGCAGATATCCATGCCTATTTGAGACTCCATGTATGATTCTCGACCCATTCAAGGACGAATGCTTATTTAAGAGGGCGGATGAAACAATTTGGCCGGTCGTTTTGAGTGTTGTAGCCCCGTTACCCCATTACTGCTTATTATGTGCTAAATTGTTGTTATGTGACTTGTCGGAGTGGTTGATTTGGTTCTGGGGATGTTTGGGAATGAATTGGGACACTTAGTCCCAATGTTGGAAGCTTTAATTGAAAGAGTTGATTGGATGTTGACTTATGTGTAAATGATTCTGGAATGGAAATTTGATTGTTCCGACAGCTCCGTAGCATTTTAGACTTAGGAGTGTGTTCAGATATTGATTTGGAGGTCTTTAGGTGATTTTGGCTTGAAATGGCAAAAGTTGGGAAAATGGAAGTTTTGAGAGTTGAGAAGCTTGACAGAGAGTTGAATTTTTGGTTACAGGGCTTGGATTTTTCTTCCTGAAGTTGGAATAATTCTGTTGTGTCATTTATGACTTATATGCAAAATTTGAGGTCAATCAGAATTGGTTTGATATGTTTCGGCACTAGTTTTAAAAGTTAGAAGTTCATTAGGCTTGAATCGATGCGCGATTTATGGATTTAGTATTGTTTGATGTGATTTGACGCTTCGAGAAAATTTGTATGATGTTTTAGGACTTGTTGGTATGTTTGGTTGAGGTCCTAGAGGCCTCGGGTGTGATTTGGACCATGTTCGGCACATTACAGAACTTGAAGACTGCTGATTTTTGTTGGTGCTGGTTTCCTTAAATGTGATCGCGAAGAGTATTTTGGGCAGTTGGGGATATTGTTCTATGCGATCGCGAATTTTTGGTTTTTCAGTAAATCGCGAACGCGTAATGGGGGTCGCGCCCGCGAAGAAGGAAAGGAGGAGACTAGGGTTCACGCAAATTGTTCTCCGCGATCGCGAAATTCGCGATCGCGTAGGACTGGGGTTTTGTGAGTCCCATTCGCGTGGGTTTATTCACGTTCACGGAGAGAAATATTTGGCAGCTTAAGGATTTGTGCTTCGCGATCGCGAAACATTTCCCGCGATCGCAAAGAAGGGCATCTGGGAAGACTCTTAAATATAAAAAATGAAGGTTTGAGTTATATTTTATAATTTGATTTTGAGAGCTCGGATTGAGGCAATTCTTGGAGGTATTTTCAAGAAAGTGTTTGGGGTAATTGATTTTAACTTTGGTTTGGTTAAATTACATGAATCTATCATTGTTTTCATCATTTAATTAGTGTTTTTGGTTGGGAAAATTGGGGGAAATTATATAAACCACATAGGCTTATATTTGAGGATTTGAAGGTCGAGTTATGATCGAAATTGAGTAATTTTGGTATGATTGAAATCGTGGTTGAATGGGTGTTCAGATTTTGTTAACTTTGTCGGATTCTGAGATCATGGTTGATTTTGAGTTGACTTTTTGACTTTTGCTTAAGAACTTAGCTTTATCATATGGAATTGATTCCTATAGCTTCTGTTGATTGTATTGAGTTGTTTGTGGTTAGATTCGGGTTGTTAGGAGGCCGATTCGCGAGGCAAGGGCTTGTTGCAGTAGAGATTTGCATGGTTTGAGGTAAGTAACACTTCTAAACGTGGTTCTAAGGGTATGGATATCTGAATTACTTGTTATGTGGTTGGTGTTGAGGTGACGCACATACTAGGTGACGGGCGTGTGGGCGTGCACCGTAGGAATTGTGACTCGGTTGATTCTGTGGAATTGTGTAGTCAAATAATCTTCTTATTATCCATATATTCTCCATGTGTTAGAGAAATTGAGATGTGATTCATGTTAGAAATCATGTTTAGGCTATATGATGGTGTTGTTAGGACCCACAGAGGTCGTGTTGCTGTTGAATTACTTGTTTAATTTGCAAATTTTGTACTCGGCCACGTCTATCATTTGCATATCATATCTCAATCTCTGATGCCATATATTGATACATCATATCATCATTGTTTGGGCTGATTGTCATGATAATTGTGAGCCCGAGAGACTGGAGGGATTGATAACTGAGTGAGACCGAGGGCCTGATTGTGAGAAAATTTATGGGATCGGGTTGCACGTCGCAGTAGACTTTATTGATTCATGCCATGATTGGTTTATTTTAGCGCTTGGGCAGGATCCGCCCCTCTAGAGTCTCTTACCAACAATGAGCGCAGGTACCTACTGAGTGCGAGTGCGAATGTCGAGCGCGAGTGCCGAGTGCGAGTGTCGAGCACGAGTTCCAAGCGATTAAGAGGACTGAGTGATTGTGAGGACTGAGTGACAGCGAGGATTGAATAAATGGGAAGACTGAGTGAATTGATATTCCGAGAGTATTCATATGCTTTTTATCATTGCGTTGCATTACACTTGGCATGCATAATTGACATGTACATATAGAGATATATCGTTCCTCATTTCAGTCACACTTGGCATATTTTATCCGTTTTGAGCTTAAATTGTTGACTTCAAAGAACGCCTATGTTCATGTACTGTTAAATTTTGTATTTGAACGGTACCTATTGAGATCGTCACTACTTTTAGCCCAAGGTTAGTCTTGTTACTTATTAAGTACATTGGGTCGGTTGTACTCATACTACACTCTACACTTCGTTTTCAAATCTAGGTACTTCTGGGTATGGCGGCTGCTAGCTTTTGGAGCTTTACATGTTAGAGACTATCGTGGTAGTTGCCTTGGCGTCTGCAGACCTTGAATCGCCTTCTGTTCATTTGCATGTACTATTCTATCTTTCTTGATAGTGTTTTTTGCAGTCAGACTATGTTGTCATTTAGATGCTCATGTACTCAGTGACACCGGATTTTGGGAGAATATTATATTGAGCCGCGGTATTTTTCGTATCAATATTTATGAGATTTTACTCTTAAGCTTATCTTGTTATGTTTTCAAACTTAAAGATGTGTGGTTTATTGTGATTGTCGGCTTGCCTAGTTTTGCAATAGGCTCCATCACGACATGTGAGATTTGGTTGTGACACACTGATGGCAGTTGGATCTTCATATTACCTGATTCTGAAGTTATCTCATATTGAGACTAAGTTTCGCTTTGCACCTGTAGTATAATCCTATATACATTCAGCATACTCCCTTTATTTGATAATATCTTTACCTTCTCTTGAACCTCATACATGATGGCCTTAATGGTAACTCTTGCATGACCTAATCTCTACTCAAACTCTTTTGTGTGTGCTTGTGACCCTATGTCATCCAACATCTCTATTTGATTGACCACATGTGTGCCTGCCTTCTTTTGGAATCTCCATTGCATTTTCTTAAGTATCACTACAAAAAAAGTGAGTAAATTGCGGAGGTTTATTTGTGCAGGGTATAAGTAACCTCGATAATTTGCGTAATTTTGCGGCAATATATTAGCCCTCACAAAATTATACAATTTACGGGGATCTAAAACATCCACAACAATAATAGCGAGTAATTTATTTCACGCTCCCTCCATTTTTCCCCCAATCTTCTTTGCCCTAGAAACTCCTGCCTCATAACAACAAAATACACTTCTCTTCTAACTTTGCCCTCCATCAATTCTGTCGACAAAATACGCTTCTTCTTCTAACTTCTCGGAATTAACAAAACAAACAAACAACAGACAACATAAATAAGAGAAAGAGTACCTAGGAGATCTCGAAGCGATGAAAACCTTCAATGGCGTTTCTTAGCTGCTGCTCTTAGGGTTTTTGGAGAAAAGGGTTTTCAGCATTCTATGCGGAGTGGATTATTCTATTTTACTTCTTCTTCTTCTAACTTCTGTTTTCCTCACAAAAACAATCGCTTGATTGGAAGAGGCAATATCCTCACAACAACAAAACTTTCGCCTCACAACAAAAATCGTCACCGCTTTTACACCTCCCAGGTTTGATTTTTCTCTTTCTTTCCTTATTTCCATCATGGGTTTTCTATGTGTAATTTGGTCGATCTGTATGATTAAATGGTATTTGATATTGAATTTTTGTTTGCTTTTTCCTTGCCTTCTTTGTGCTTTTGGTTTAATGGTCGATCCATTTTTGTATTATACTACTAGCTGTATTTTCCATTTCTTCTTCAGATGTCTTTCTTTCTTTTGTACATATATACTAGTAATAATTTTGTGGTGTCTAGTATTCAAGATCAACAAGGTTTTGATAATCATAAGATGTGGAGTATAATTTCTTTTCAAGAAATTTAATCTAATTTTCTTTTTTCTTATAAGTTTTAATCCCTATTTATTATTCTGCTTAGAGGAGTTTAGTTATTTTGCTTCATTTTTTCCACTATGAAATGGTCTAAAGAAAACTTCAGACTCGACTGTTTTTGCTCACTAGAAACTAGGGTTTGATGAGGACAATTCGATTTTTTCCCTTTTTTTAGGGAAAGTGGTTGTTGTTCGATCGCCATGAAGATGGTCATATTTCCTTTTTTTTTATATAATCCACTAGGCAAGGCCTAGGGCTAGTTTTATTTATATAAAAAATAAGTAAACAATGTTAGTGTTGTCCTACTAGGTAAGACCATACGAAATGTAGAGTACATACTACCTATTACCAATATTAGGCTATTAGACCTAATATTGATATCACATAAATTTTTGCTATTTGCATTATTAAAATGTTCATAAATACAACTAGCCTAAGTAATGCACAAAACCCAGGTAGTATCAGATGAGAGACTACAATGCTTGCATTGACAAAGCCTTGATAAATTCCATAGTAAAATCCATCCTCCCTTCATGTCCTTGTACCTTGTTGTATCCTGTGATGATAGGCGTGTCCAATATTCACCCTCACCCTTTGATTCCAATACGCAGTTTGTGATGTATGATCGACCCATGTACCTGCATTTTGATCGTATGCAAGTAGCATGTGTTTGCGAGTATCTGCGTGTGCTTGCCTTCGTGCATTTGATTTTCACCCTACATTGCCTTGTTGTTGGTGTACTGGAGATGTGTTATAGCTTAGGGGCACCTGCCTAGTTTGCTTCCACGCTCCCAAAATTAAGTACCAAAGTGAACACACTGCCTTGTTGTTGCTGGGCAGTGTTAATGTGTTTGTGATGGCTTGCGCGTGTTGTTCCTCTTTATATTTATTTTATTTAGTAGTATATAAGAAATAAACATAACACTTATGATGAAAGCTTATATTACCTTCGATGAATATGGAACATCCAAGAAGTCAACCGACCTTCAAGAAAAAGAGTTCATTAGATTGTGGTTAATAAAACACATGAAACAAACAAGAAAAATATAACCATTTCCCTAGACTACTTCTCCTTTAATTTTCCTTTTATCTTTTTAACAATCATAAACTTGTAATTTGTGCACAAGATAAGGTTTAATACTTTTTCATAAAAGGACCTAGAAAATTATATTAGAAGGAAAATCAAGGCATAAACTTTCTAATTATATAACAATCAAGAAATTACAGGTAAAGTTAAATTCTATGTTGCGCGGACTCTTCAGAAACGCTGTCTCATTTGTGTCGGATCCTCCGAAATGCACTACTTTTGTTGGATTTGACATTACCCCGATAACATTTTCGTAGGGTCCGAGCAACATAAGTTATATCTAACCTTGTGCTTGCAAAATCATAGAGCTTGGTTGTACTAGAGAAAATAATAAGTCCAACTTCAGCATCACAAAGTATTGAAAGTTCTTGGCTTTTTTGAGAAATCCATTTCTTCTCTTTGAGAAAGTAACTTTATGTTGTCAAAATTCATCTTCCATTGTTCCTATGTTATGAAATGGTCAGATTTGCTTGTGTTGTTGGTCTGCTAAGGATAGGGAACTGTTCCCCCAATGGGCCATGCCTTATTTTAATGCCACTTCATGATGCAAGAGTGAACAGTTTACAAGATTCCTCTATTTTTTATTTTCACAGATTAAACATTAGTTGCAATTTTTTTAACTTCTTTTTATAGTGCTATAGCAATTTCATAAGCCGTTATCCAGACAAATGAGAAAACTTTAGGTGAAGCACCTCTCATATTTTTCATGGGAAATGCCTTATATTACTGCCTGCTGCTTTTTATGGACTTCACTAGGAAGTTTTCAGTTTTTCACCCATCTAGATAATAGGGTATGATCCTTTTATTCAGTTTTTCATTTCCATTTTGTTTGCCAAAATTTGATTTAAATGAACTATCTCCCATTACCATTTAAAAAAAGGAATTATCTCCCTGTGGACATAGTCATTACAGTTCCTTCTCGATATTTGTTTCAAAATATCTTTTTAATTTAGTTTTATAGTTTGAACAACAATAATTAGCTACAAAACTGAACAAGTGAAATTCTTCTTAATGGAATGTCGCCATAGCTATCCAACTAGAAATTTATACTCTCCACATTCCCTACTTTGAATCTTGCGTGTTTGAAACATTCTTCCTTCTTGTTGTTTACCTTGAAAATGATTTGAACAGTTATATTTGATTTGTGGTTTTAAAAATATGTAATCTATTCTAATACTAGTTAATAATCAAGAGTAACAAGTGTAACTAAAGAAAATAAGATAAGCAAACCAAAGTTGTCACAAGACTGGGGCCTCGAGCTCACTGGGGTTGGGGACCTCGAGGTCGGATTATAGCTATAAATGAAGAACTATAAATGAAGAACACTTAATGAAGAACAATAAAGCTGGGAGACATTGTTGAGCACGAAAAAGGCAGAGAATGTTCTATTGCAATAAATGGTGTGTATTACAAGAATGATTGGGGTCCCCTTTATATAAGAGGGGTGAATCCCAACATAGTATATGTCTAATTATGACAAAGAAATGCTATTGATACAGCTGTATAACGGCTTTGTACGGACATGTACTATCTTTGCGGACCTTATCAGCTCTAACCACGTGTTCTTGGGAAATTCCCGCCTATCCATGACGGTCATCGATTTTATACTGCCTCGAGGTAGGCCGTGGCGGGCCTTCAATATTCTCTCTTGAGGTATGCACTTTGAGGTCGAACTTCAGACTCTACTTCGAGCGTCTCGAGATCGGGCTTGGAATGCCGTGGAGGTCTCGTCATCGAGGTCCCCAATATCGACCGTATACAGATAGTCCCCGCATTTCTTAGAATGAAATGATAAGAAACGATTTGAATTATTTGACTCATCGATGTCCCCATCATGACATCAGTCACGTGAGGTCAGTGGTTGATGTGACAGAAAGGACATGCAATAGTCACACCTGCACGGTTCTCGAAAAGCTTTAAATCGAAAACGGCGGTTGGCCGTCCTTTTACCCTTTTCAACACGCATAACTTACCCCTATAAATACCTTAATCCTTATTATTTAAACTTTTACCTTTCACAACTTCTTCAGGTCTCTAGTAACTATGTCTATACGCTCACTTTGCGTTCATATCTCAACCAATTTCTTCTTCTTCTTCTGAGATCTTACAAAAATCATGGAACTTCAAAGACAGCTCCCCAAAAGGAGATAGCCCCTTCATCATCACGTCCTTCTAAGAGCAAAACGGTAGTACCTCCTCGTATTGAGGAGTGTATTCCCGGGCCTTGTGAAATATCTTTTGATTTCAAGGTCAAAAAATCTTCCTCAGTTCCGGGACGATGCGAGCCTATGTCTCGATATATCAGCCTGATAACTGAAGCTAAGAAAGTGAAGGCTGACTGTCGTTGGGGGGAGGCGGTACAAGTAGAGATTCATTCATGTGAGGAAGACATAAACACATATAAATTCGGTTTCCTTAGTGTGTACACATATCCTTTCACCATAGGTTTGGTAGAACCATCTTCGCCATCGATAGACCCAGTGATCCTCGATTTCTGCAGACAGTATCGGGTGACACTTGGCCAAATCTATCCATCATTCTGGCGCATTGTTTACCTGATTAGGTACTTTTCAAACATGGTCGAGGGGATACCTTTTACCCTCGATCATCTAATCAGACTGTATAGCCCCCGACTTTATCGAGGTGTCCTGATTAAGCTACAGCGTCGATCCTCGAAGGCCTTCTTTGCCAGCATCGATGAAAACAACGACAGAGGGTGGATGAGCCGCTTTGTCCGAGTCAGGACCTCAGACCTGATTCTTGTGGAGAATATTCCATTCCCCGAGGAATGGAATATGAAACGTAAGTGAACAAACTTCGTTAATCAAATTTATTTATTTTTTCCTTTTCTTCCTTTTGAACTAACTCCCTTCGATGATGCAGTTGTCGAGTGGTACCCTGGTGCGGTCAAGGATCTTCCAGGCTGGGTCCGACAGCTCGATTCGACATGCCCGTATGTTAAGCGTGTGTGGCGCGATTTGGCCAAAACCCGATGGGAGGCCAAAAACCATGGTAAAGTTTTGTTTTTGTCATATTTGAACTCCTTAAAGAAAATATCCCTTGATAGTACTCTCACCCTTTGTGTTTCTCTTTTATGATTATGCAGGCCTTGGAGAGGCCGTTTTGATGAGGGATCCTCCGCCCCAGGAAGCAAATACCCCAAAACCTGCTAAGGAGAAGAATAGAAAAAAGTCACCAGCCGATTCTTCGAAGCCAAAGAAGGCCAAAGTTCAAAAGCGTAAGGCCAATTCAATGGCCTTAACTCCGGAAGTGGCTAAGAGTCTTCATGATTAGGATGAAGATAATGATGACTGCCCGCTAGTACTTAGGGGAAGAGGAAGCAGGGTTGCTTTGAGGCTTGCTGAGCTAGCGGTTGTTGAGTCGAAGGCTGCTGAACCAGAAGTTGCCGATGCGGCCCCACCTCGAGCTGAAGAGATTCTCGAGGGTGGGTCAAACGAAGTCCTCGAGCCAACCAACGGCCAAAACACGTCCCGAGCCGAAGGGCATTTGGTAGATGAGCTCGGGGAGCCCGGTTCTAAACCTCCCCGAAGGTAAGAGAAGGCCATGATTGATCCAGTCGGGATCATTAACGTAGGTGATTCTCCGTCGGGCCCGACATTCTCTCCTGGGCAAATACGGGATGCCCAAAATATGGAGACTCTCGTCGCGGGGGCATCCCTCGGAGAGAATGATGTCTTTGAAGGATACTTTTTCGGGGTTGAGGAACGCCCTGATATTAACGCCTCGTTCATTTTTTAAGAAACCGAGAAGCTCTGTAAACAAGTAGTCTTTTGACTCCACAACTATGCTTTGAGTTTTGATTATTACTTTTTTTATTTCTTTCCTTTATGCTTTTAGGCCTTAATGATTTACAATCAGGACTTTTCCAAGTCACAAGCTGAGCTGGCCCACAGTGAGGAAGAGCACAGGAGGCTCTCGTCAGAGTCAGATGAGCTCAAAGCTCTTTTCGCCAAAAAAAGAGGGGGAACTGCATGACCTTCGAGCAGGTTTGGAGAAGATGTATCAAGAATGGGACGATCTCGATGAGCAGTTAATACAGCCTTTGTATGCTTACTTTTGTGCTTGTTCAACTTTAGCGTTTAATGCCTTAACTCGATTCTTGCAGCTTAAGCAGAAAGATGACCTGATGCGAGAGGAACTTAGAGTCAGGGATACTGAGATCCTCGGGCTCAAGCAGCTCATGGATGAGGTAGCCTCCGAGAAAGATACTCTTTGAGAGAAGCTGACCTCGGCTGAGAATCAACTCTATGGTGCAAAGGAAGAAGGTCGTAGATATAAAGGGCTCCATGCGGAATCAGCTACTGAGTTATCCAAGACTAAGTACGAGATTGATGAGCTTATATCTATGTATCGGAATGATGTTGTTGCTGCCAATGCTCGGGATAAGAAGGTACCCGTTGAGGCCGAGCTTAAGCTAACTCGAGCCCTTGACCATGCTCGATTGGAATCCTGGAGGCAGGCTCTCGAGGAAGCACACGCAGAGGGCTTCGATCTTTTTGCTGAGATCGAGAGAGCGAAGGCCCTAGAAGAAGAGTCAACAGCTCTGCTTATTTCTGATGATGATTCGGCTAGTGGCTTGGAAGATGACGAAGATGAAGACGAAGTCCCCGAGGGGGAAGAGGTCGTTGATGACCAGGGGGCCGAGGGCCAAGTCGTCGAGGGCACAATTCTTGAGGAAAGTTCATCCGATCAAGTGACCCCGGCAATAGATTAGGCTTCTTTTTGTTTTCCTTCTTTTTTGTGTAAGGGCTCCATGTAGGAGCTTTGTAAGTATATTTTTTGTAAACTCTATTATATATGAAAGGATCTTTTTGCTTCGTCTTCGTTCTTTGTCAATTCATGTCTTGCCTTTTCTTTTGAAATGATATTTGATGCTTGTCGATAATCAGCCCGATGTGTTGGGCTTAGAAAAACCCTTAGGTTTTTGTGCTTAATAAACAATCGATAATAGTTGAGCATTTAGGGTCCGATCCTTGAGTTAAGTTATAGCTCGGGACTTTCGAGTCCGAACTTAGGTGAGGTCTCGAGCACAATGTGCTTCGGCCTTTAAGTTGTTTAGGTATCAACCCTTAGGTTTTAAAACATTGGCCCTTAGATTATTTCCAATTTGGCCCTTAGGCTCTTTAGATCGGCCCTTAGTCTCTTTAGGTTGGCCCTTAGGCTCTTACATATCGGGCCTTAGACTCTTTTTAGATTGGGTCGATTCGACCTCTAATATGGTTATAATTTTCCCCCATTCTAGCTAAAGACTTTTAAAGATTTTATTATGCCTTTGCATGTTTTGTGTTCGTCCGACTCTTCGACAGCTCAAATAGGAACCTCGATTATAAGTCGATATGTGACGATAATTGAGTACCTCGTGAGGTTCTCTCGAAGGCTGATTTTTCGAAGTCTTTACATTGAAGGCTGATATTTTTGAAGCCTTTTCATTATTCGCAGTTGATATTATCAAAGCTCCTTTGCTTATGCCTAGGGTAGCCTGATTAACCGGTTTTATCAAAGTATTTGAAGGCCTTTAAATTTTATGGCAGAAGTCGGACGTCTTTGAGCCGCGTTAACTCGGCTGTAGCCTTTTCATATGACCGTAGTCTTTATATTAGGCCGTAGCCTTTAGTCCCCATGTGATATAACCTCGGCCTTAATATCTATGGTATGCCTTTTTAGGGATCTTACAAGTTAGAATATATAGCCTTGGCCTTAATGTCAGGGTTATGCCTTTTTAAGGTCTTATTATGCCTCGTTGAGGTCTTATAAGTTCGATGTTGCCTCCTTGAGGTCTTACAGATTCGATGTCGCCTCATTGAGGTCTTACAAATTCGATGTTGCCTCATTGAGGTCTTACTAGCTCGATGTTGCCTCATTGAGGTCTTGCGAGTTCGAGTCTTTGATGACTCGATGAGTTGATTGTCGATGACAGTCCCCAAGTGTTCGAGAGTATTTGGCCCTTGAGTCGTTTCATGCAAGAATAGTAAACTTCTTTGAGGCACAAAGTATTTTGATGAACAAGGATGCTTCTTCGATTACTTGATACATGCGTACATGTTTTTTCCATTGGGGGCTCGACTATTCTACACGGAAACGGTTCATTTGACCATTTGGCCCGATACAACATTCTCCTATCGAGGCCCTCTTTGGCATAAATTGACTTCTTTGAAAAGGTAACCTCCGAGGGTGATGCCCCCCAGTATTCAAGGTTAATTGAAAAGAAGCCTTGAATACTTGTTGAGTTTTCCTTAGGTAGCATATAGGAGTTGCCTCGTTAAAAACCTCGCCGGTAAAACGCATTTGGGATAAAACCTGATCTAAGGGAAAAAGAGTGCAACGCATGCTTTAAAACCCAAGGTCTTCAAGATAAACGGGGCTTCGATTCCTCTCAATCGAACACATGCAACAAGTTAGTATGAAATATAAATGAAAAGGGAGAAAGTTATACCTTAGCAATAATAGCGTTTGAGCATCGATATGTTCCAATTGCTTGGTAGTTGCTCGCCTTCCATGGTGCTAAGTCTGTAGGATCCTTTGCCTACTATTCCGAGGACGCGGTACGGTCCTTCTGAACTAGGGCCTAGCTTCCCTTTGTTTGGGTTTCGAGCATTAGGGGTGAATTTCCTTAAAACTAAGTACCCGACTCCGAAGTATCGGAGGTTTGTTTTTCTGTTGTAGTATCTTTGGATCTTTTTTTTTTAGCGGCCATTCGGACTAGTGCGGCCTCGCGCTTTTCATCTAGTAGTTCGAGGGCGATGTTCATGGCCTCGTTATTTGAGTCCTCAGTGGCATGCTGGAATATGGCACGTGGCTCTCCGACCTCGACTGATATCAGCGCCTCGTACCCATATACCAGAGAGAACGGGGTCTCCCCTGTGCTTGACTTTGAGGTTGTTCGATATGCCCATAGTACCTCGGGCAGCATTTTTCTCCATTTCCCCTTTGCATTCTCTAACCTCTTCTTTAAGTTTTGAATGATAGTTTTATTTGTGGACTCGGCCTGACCATTTGCACTTGGGTGGTAAGGATTTGATAGGATCCTTTTGATTTTGTGATCCTCGAGGAATTTCGTCACCTTGCTGTCGATGAACTGCTTCCCATTATCACATGTAATCTAAGAGGGGATCCCAAAATGTCATATGATGTGATCCCATATGAAGTTAATGACTTCTTTTTCTCTTAGCTTCTCAAAGTCCTGTGCTTCTACCCATTTCGAGAAGTAGTCAGTCATAAATAAAATAAATCTAGCTTTACCTGGCGTCGCTGGTAGGGGATCGGCGATGTCCATCCCCCATTGCATGAATGGCCACGGGGATAGGACTGAGTGTAGTTGTTCACCGGGTTGGTGAATCATTCGTGAAAATCTTTGGCATTTTTCATGTCTTCAAACGAATTCCTTGGTGTCCTTTTCCATGTTATCCCAATAGTAACCTGCTCTGATCACCTTTCGAACTAAAGAATCGGCACCGGAGTGGTTTCTACAGGTGCCTTCATGGATTTCTCGAAGCACATAGTCGGTGTCCCCCGGTCCCAAGAATAGTGCTAATGGTCCGTCGAAGGTCCTTCTGTATAGTGTTCCATTCTCGTCCAGTGAAAATCGAGTTGCTTTGGCTCGAAGGGACCTCGATTCTTTTGGATCCGTGTGGAGTTTCCCATGTTTCAGGTAGCCAATGTACTTGTTCCTCCAATCCCATGTTAGACTTGTTGAGTTGATTTCGGCATGGCCTTCTTCGATCACCGATTTGGATAGCTGTACAACAGTCCTCGGGAGTATGTCATCTTCTTCGACAAACAAACCCAGATTTGCGAGCGCATCGGCCTCGCTATTTTGTTCTCAAGGTATGTGGACCAGGGTCCACTCCTTGAAGCGATGCAATGTCACTTGAAGCTTGTCTAAGTATCTTTGCATCATGTCTTCTCGAACCTCGAAGCTCCCATTTACTTGGTTCACTACTAGGAGGGAGTCACATTTTGCTTCGATGACCTCTGCTTCTAGGCCTTTGGCCAGTTCGCGACCTGCAATCATGGCCTCATACTCGGCCTCAGTGTTAGTCAACTTCGAAGTTTTTATAGATTGTATAATTATGCCGCTCGTAGGTGGTTTTAGAACTATGCCGAGCCCGAACACTTTCACGTTCGAGGCACCGTCGGTAAAAAGGGCCTATACCCCCGATGATGTGACCCTTTTTAACAAGAGTTCTTTTTCTACCTCTGGCACGAGGGCAGGCGTAAAATCGGTCACGAAGTCTACTAAAATTTGAGACTTGATAGTCGTTCGGGTTTGATACTCGATATCATACCCTCCGAGTTCGATGGCCCATTTGGCCAATCGACCCGATAATTCGGGCTTATGCAAGATGTTTCAAAGAGGATATGTAGTTAAAACACATATAGGGTGGCATTGAAAGTAAGGTTTCAATTTTCTAGATGCACTTACTATTGCAAGAGCTAGTTTTTCTAAGTGCAGATACCTGGTTTTAGCATCTCCTAGGGTCTGACGTACGTAATAGATAGGGAATTGCGTACCTTGTTCTTCTCGAACCAATACACCACTTACCGCTACTTCGGACACCGCCAAATATAAGTATATCCTCCTTCGGGGTATGGAGCAAAGGTGGGCTCAAGATATACCGCTTTAATTCTTCCAAGGCATGTTGGCATTCCGGAGTCCACTCAAAGTTGTTTTTATTCTTGAGTAAGGAGAAGAAGTGATGACTCTGATCTGATGACCTCGAGATGAATCGGCCTAAAGCTGGTATCCGCCCAGTAAGTCGTTGTACTTCTTTCACACTATTCATCACGGTGATCTTCTCGGTGGCCTTGATTTTGTCGGGGTTGATCTCGATCCCCTTGTTCGACACCATGAAGCCCAAAAATTTGCCAGATCCGACTCCGAAGGCGCATTTCTCGGGGTTGAGCTTCATGTTGTACCTTCTTAGGATATCAAATTTTCCTACAAATGAGTCAGATGGTCCTCTACGCGCAGGGACTTAACTAGCATGTCATCAATGTAAACTTCCATGGACTTGACTATTTGATGTTCGAACATCTTATTAACTAGGCGTTGATATGTGGCTCCCGCATTTTTTAGCCTGAATGGCATTATATTATAACAATTTGTGCCATACTTCCTGATGAACGAAGTCTTTTCCTGGTCCTCCGGGCTCATTTGAATTTGATTGTACCCGGAATAGGCGTCGAGAAAAGTAAGGATCTCGTGACTGGTCGTGGCATCGATCAAACGATCGATGTTGGGCAGTGGAAATGAATCTTTATAATCTACACACATTCTCAATTTATTTCCCTTTTTGGGTACTACTACCACATTAGCTAGCCACTCGGGATATTTCACCTCCCTAATGGACCCTATTTTGAGAAGTTTCGTTATCTCGTCCTTGATGAACGCATGCTTTACCTCGGACTGAGGCCTCCTTTTTTGCTTCACCGGTTTGAACCTGGGGTCGACACTTAGTCGGTGGGTTGTTATTTTCGACGGGATCCCTGTCATGTCTAGATGAGATCAAGCGAAACAATCAATGTTATCAATAAGAAATTGAATGAGTTTTTTCCTGGTTCGGGGGTTAATCCCGTTCCCAAGTATACCTTTCGATCTGGAAGATGCTCGATCAATACGGCATGTTCGAGCTCTTCGACTATTGACTTCATTGCGTCTGATTCTTCGGGGGCAACGAAGGATCGAGGGGTGAGGTAGTCTTCTTCGTCGTCCTCGACCACTTGCTCACCGATCACCCGTCCCTCAGGTTCAATCGAGGGTATAGATTGTGGTTACTATTTGGCTACTTCCTTGTCTTTTGACTTCTCCAAGGTGGAAGGTGTCGATACTGGTGTCAAGTCGTGCACCGCGAACATCTCCTTTGCTGCATGTTGCTCTCCGTATACTGTTTTTACACCATCCTTTGTTGGAAACTTCATCATTTGATGAAGATTTGATGGCACCGCCCTCATGCTATGTAGCCACGGCCTTCCAAGTAAGGCATTGTACCTCATCTCACCTTCGATGACATGGAACTTGGTGTCTTGAATTGTACCGGCCACGTTGACTGGGAGGATGATTTCCCCCTTCGTTGTCTCACTCGCCATATTGAATCCGTTCAAGACTCGAGAGGCTGGTATGATCTGATCGAGCAGCCCGAGCTACTCCACAACTCTCGACTTGATTATGTTGGCCGAGCTAAAGCGCACGTTTAATTTGAACTTTATTAAGAGATTACTAGTGCATCATTATGAGGCTGGGATAGAGACTTGATGTCTTCTTCACTGAATGTAAGAGCCTCGCTTGAACACAGGTCCCTGTGGGACGTCGACTCCTCCAATGATCATACAAATGATATGTTACGGCTCCTCGTGTTCATTTTTCCTGTTTGCATCCCTCTCTCAAAATTGATTCTTAGCTCGTTCGCTGAGGAACTCTCGAAGGTGCCCTTCACTGATCAGTCGGGCTACCTCCTCCCGAAGTTGCCTACAATCTTCGACCCAATGACCGTGAGTGCCATGGTATTTGCACATTAAGTTGAGGTTCCTTTGGGAAGGATCTGACTGTATTGGCTTCGGCCACCTGGTATCTCTGATCTTACCTATTGCTGATATGATGTCTGATGCATCGATGTTGAAGTTGTACTCTGACAATTGGGGTGCCTCCGTCGGCCCCGTGTGCCTGTCAAACCTAGTTTTGCTCATGAGTCCCCAAGAACTTTGGCCTTTATCCACCCTTCGATCGATTCGAGGTATATTACGCATCGGGGCGTTTCTTCGGTCTTCGACATATGGTTGGTATCTTTCCTTGTTCGGTTTTGACTCCCTTTTCTGCATTCCTTGATTCTTTGGCTAAGAGCCTGTTTGGATATACTAAGCCCGAGGGGGATCCCAATTGGTCGTCCTCGACCCTGATCTTCGATTGATACCTGTTGTGCACATCCGCCCAAGTTACAGCGGGATACTCGATCAAATTTTGCTTCAGCTGCTTCGAAGCTGTCGAGCTTCATTCATTCAAGACCTGAGTGAAAGCTTGCACTGCCCAGTCATCGGAGAGTGGTGGTAATTCCATTTTCTCCATCTGAAAGCGGGATACGAACTCCCTTAGCATCTCGTTCTCTCTTTGTTTAATTTTGAAGACATCGAACTTCCTTGTAGCGACCTTAATGGCACTAGTATGTGCCTTCACAAAAGAGTCTGCCAACATGGCAAATGAATCTATTGAGTTCGGGGGGAGGTTATGATACCATATCATGTCCCCTTCGACAATGTTTCTCCAAACTTCTTCAACAAGACGGACTCAATTTCTTCATCTTTTAAGTCATTCCCTTTTATACCACAAGTATAAGTGGTAATATGCTCATTGGGATCTATGGTCCCGTTGTACTTTAGGATATCGAGAATCCTAAACTTCTTCGGGATGGGCTTTGGAGCCGCACTCGATGGAAATAGTTTCTGCACGAACTTCTTCGAATCTGCCCCTTTCAAAATCGGAGGTGCACCCGGGATTTGATCGACCATCGAGTTATAGGTTTCTACTTTTTGTCGTTGGCCTCTATCTTCTTTTCTCTTGATTCAATCCTTTTGGTGAGGTCCTCGATCATTTTCATAATAGTGGGGTCTGTTCCTGACTCGTTGTTACTCGATTTTTCTGGTGCTTGCTCAACTCGAGGAGTTGTTTCCGGTCCCGCTGTGCTCGGGGTTTTTTGTTGACTATGTAGCTGAGCAATGGCCATTTGTTGTGCTTGTAACATCTCAAAAATGACATGTAGGCTAACTTCTCTTTCTTCCTGAGCTTGCTTCTTTGCGCTTCGTGTTGGTCACCTCCGCGCACACTTTCGTTGGTATAAGTGTCTATATCAACATGCAAAGCATGCGTGAGCCTACATCGACAGGGATTTGTGTTGGTTCTACCCCAGGGTTTTGTGGTGGCACTACGGCGACTGAGGTTGTTGCATTGTTCTCCCCATGGAGCTCAAGAACATTGTTTCCATGTGCATTTGCTGAGCTGGACATTTTTTGACCTGAAATCAAAGATTCTTGGACAAGAAAAAGTGTGAAAAATAACTTGTGTTTTCAGAAAACTAGCACCAAAACGATCACTGTTATTTTTAGCTCCATGATGGGCGCCAAACTATTTACATTGAACATGGTTTTAACAATTATATTTGATTTTTGGTTCTCAAAATGTGATTTATTCTAATACTAGTTAATAATCAAGAAGTAACAAGTGTAAGTAAAGAAAATAAGATAAGCAAACCAAAGTTGTCACAAGACTGGGGCCTCGAGCTCACTGGGGCTGGGGACCTCGAGGTCGGATTACAGCAACAAATGAAGAACTATAAATGAAGAACACTTAATGAAGAACAATAAAGTTGGGGGACAGTGTTGAGCACGAAAAAAGCAGAGAATGTTCTATTGCAGTAAATGTTGTGTATTACAAGAATGATTGGGGTCCCCTTTATATAGGAGGGGTGAATCTTAACATAGTACATGTCTAATTATGATAGAGAAATGCTATTGGTACAGCTGTATAACGGCCTTGCACGGACTTATACTATCTTTGCAGACCTTATCAGCTCTAACCACATATTCTTGGGAAATTTCCGCCTATCCATGACGGTCATCAATTTTATACTGCCTCGAGGTAGGCCGCGGCGGGCCTTCGATATACTCTCTCGAGGTATGCACTTCGAGGTCGAACTTCAGGCTCTACTTCGAGCCTCTCGATATCGGGCTTGGAATACCGTGGAGGTCTCGATATCGAGGTCCCCGATTGGCAGTATACACTTGCTGCTTATCTGTTTTCACCATTCCAACCCATATGGTTATGTTAAACTTTTGAACTGCTCTGATATTTTGGATAGGTGTGATCTTTGTAGACGAGTGGTTAGCTAGTGCAAATTGTGGTTGTAGAACTCATGTAATGGAAGTCTACTTTTCTGTATGCCTGTATTACGGTCAAATGTTTCTCATAGTGATGCACCGCGGAGTAGTCAGGATCAGAAAACTATTATCCAAACTAGGAAGATGTGTCCTTTTTTAAGGGTGGAGATACTAGGAAATATATCGCTAAACAATGAACTCTAAATCTACTGGAACGAAACAAAGGAAAATTATAGTGGTACAAGGCCCTATTACTCACTTATGGGCCAAATAGAAAAAGGTTATGAGCAAGAAGACATATGAATAAGCACTTCCCTAATGGAATATTTTCTTCTGACAAACACCAAATGCAACAATTGAGATGTACCTATTGATCTAAGTAAAAATAGGCTATCAGAACGAACGTGTCATAGAGACACTTTTATTCTGTTGAAAGTGTCTCTGGTTGAGCTGTCAGATATGTTTACCTACAACTTATGAATTGATAATATGCTTTATTGCATATTTTAGTATGTTATATTTAAATGCATATGTTTCTGTTTTTGCTACATTCTTTGAGCATGGCTGTTTATAACTCATTGTGCATTGAGTAGTTGAGTTCAATTACAGTAACAATTTTGTTGTATAGTTATGCATGAATTCAGTCATTGCCGACTCAAAATAGATAGAAATGATGTTATTTTGATGAACTGTAACTCCTCAAACCAAAGTCTTCACTTACTGTGAAGACACGAGTCGCTGCCTTTTCTTTTTCTTCTCATTCTTTGTATTCTAACATATCAAAGTTCAGGTACTGCACATTATTTATGTCACAATTACACTTGGTAAATCATCGAAAGTTTTTGGAGTAGGAAGTGATATGTCTATAGGGGCATTGTTAGTTGCTTCTGTCTGTGTATCTCTGGATTGGTTGGAAGTGACTAACACTAGAGTATATATTATTAGTTTGCCAGTAAAAAAGATCTGATTAATCATCTAATTAGGAGGACTGCTAACTAGCAAACAGATAACAAAAAATGTATTATACTTTCATAGGTCAGCAAAATCCAACATTGTTATCCTGATTCCAAATACATGAATAAATTTTCTTTATGGCTTTGCTAATCAGCAAGTGATCTAGGGATTCACATACCTCCAAATATGGGAGAATTGTTGGATACGTTAGGCTGGTAACTTTGGGTATGAACATCAGTCAACAATGCCCTCTATGAAATGATGCAAATGACTTTGCTCACAGCATCCATAAAGTGATGTTGAGATTTTTAGATGAGACAATAGTTGGAATTCTTTATTCCTTGTAAAATTTGTATACTCTTTGATTTTGAGGTTTAAGAATGAGTCATGCATAGTGAATTGTCCCTCCTGTAGCAGTAGACACAACTACAAGATGCATAAGTATTAGCTTTAAGTTGTGGTCAGTTTTAATTTGTAAAAATTCGATGATTTTCAAGTTGTGTACTTTCCTACAGGGTCTTTAATTTGATAGTTGAGTTGGGGGGGAGTGGAGAGTGAGGCTCATGTGGACCCCCCCCCCCCCCCCCCCATATTAAATATTTGGTCAGTTTTAATAGTTGTATTTTTTTTTTACTTTTTGCTGCAGCCAAGTGATGCAACTAGTGGACCTGTTTCAACGACGGATGCAAGAAGATCTTCTGGCGCTAGTAATCCCAGTGACATCCATTGAGATTCATTTTAATTGAAGTGGGTGTATTAAGACAATGTAATAGCTGACTATATAGATGATTAACTATGTTCTAATTTAGTTTGATGACATATGATACTACTCTGTCACAGTATTTTTCACGGTTAATGAAATGTTGATGTTTCTTAATTTTAATATTTTGGCTTAACCATGAGTATTTCAATTGATATTAGGGAAAACGTATCGCATATTGATGATAAAAACCAATTCTATAATATATTTAAAATAGTTGAGGTTAAAACCCCCAAAAGAAATTGAAGAGATAGTGATGGTGTACATATAAGAAATTGCAGGGGTTTACAACCCCTACACTCAAAAAAAAATTAATTTTAAAAATTAAAATCTATTTTCGCGCATGAAATTGCGGAGGTTAAAATTACACTTTGCGGAGGTTTTGCTGTTACGGCGGTTCGGGGAACCCCGCATTTATATGCCGCAAATTAATAGTGGTGAAGCTTACTATGGGGGTCTGCTCAACCGTCGTGACAGCAAATAGCGGAGGTTTCTAACCTTCGCAAACTGTAATTTTAACCTCCGTGATTTACCCATTTTTTTGTAGTATACATGTCTCCACTCTAAAAGAACTTATGTCATTACTGCTTGAACAGGACTGCCTGCTTTCATTGTAATATGACTTATTTGAAGTTAAGACTTCCAAAAGATATAGATGTGTTACTTGATGATTTGAAACCTTGTTAAACATTCTTAAGGATTCTAATTAGATTTGTGAACTTGTTGATATCCTCAGAAGTTCTAATAATGATTTGTGATCTTGTCAATCCTAGTTGTGATATGAATATTTGTGTTCTGATTGTGATGACTATCCTTAACTTCTGTCAACACTTTTTGAGTGCTTTGGTCAAATTGTTAACCTATGTACACTTACGGGTCAAAGCTTAATTAACATGTGATTAATATAATTGAGTGTTGTTAAGAAGAACACATTTATAAGTTATTACGCACTAGAACTGTATTCTTTTCCGCCTTAGGATGTTTGGGATCACGTGCATGGTCCCTTAACACTAGCATGATAAGTATGTTTGAATTCTTAGGGAACTGTCTAATGTGTTAATCATCTACTTAGTTCTTAATATGGTTGTAATGGTACATATATAGACTGCTTCTTGCGCCTATGGTATTTTGTATGGTCTTCATAAGAAGGGTATGTACTTCTGTGGTATGGTATTTCTATGGTGGTTGGTTAACATTGAAAGAGCTTCATTGGCATTCAAACCTATAGGGGAGAATGCGTTGTTAGTGGTTAGAGGTATTTGGGAGTAGAGTTTAACTCTAGGTTGGGCTGCTCTCCCGGGCACAAGCATTGCCCTGGGCCTTGAGACCCTTTGAAACTTTGAAGTGTAGGGAATTCAAAGGGGGCATCAGCCTTGAGCAGAATTCTCTCCTTATCCTTTAATTCATTTGACACTTATTACTCTCTTTAGGTTTGGTGTTTAATGATAACGAAAGGTGTTCAATGTGGATCATTCACTATGCGTTACCTTCATATTAGTATGAATTCCTTAGTATTTGAACATTGTCAGTGATCTTTCCTTTATTATTTGCTTATGAATTTCACATATGGATATGTGTATAGTACTGCTATTCTAATTACCTCTTTTCTTTTTGGACATGTACAATGATTTGGGCCTACTGGGTTCTTTAAGAACTCAGGCCCAATTCAAGCCCTGCTATGTCTCAGAAGGTTCGGAGTTAGCTGTTGTTCATCCCCGTTACTGCTGGGCCTGCCTCTTTGAGGCCCAAACCCCCCAGAGTCCTTTCTTTCCCTTCACTCCTTTAATTATTGCTTTTGTTATTTTTACAGTTTCACTATGTCGTTACTCATTACTATGTTCATGTTTCTTTATCTACCATGTATATGACAATTATATATTGGATTGAACGCTTTACTTTATCTTTTAACTCACATAAAATAACTTAGGCAAGCCTTAAAGAACCTAGGATTAAAAGAGACATTAGTTAGCATCTAATTCCAAATTCGCTAGTCATGAACTGTCATTAACTTATTATGCTTTACTAACTCTTTTCTTAAGGATTTTTGAAGCCCAAAGGCATAACAAAAGGTGGCAACCCCTCTTTCAAAAAGGGAATCAATTATTTTAAAAAGAATATTGTGCTGATGCCCCCAAAACATAGGCTTTCAAACAGTTTTCTATTCAGAACCAAGGTATATTTTAGGATCATTTTCATAATACTTTCACCTCATTAAGGCAATATGAACTCCCATGATTTAGTAAACAAAGTGTTTTAACTTAGCTTCCCTTTTAAACTTTTTATACAAACGTTCCATCTTTCAATGTTCTTTTCAAGTTTATATATACTAACACTATTTTCCTAGAGGATTTTTCTTTAAATACATCCTCTATAAACCATACTCTTCCCTTATAGATATTATCTCCTAATAGATGGTAAGCTACACTCATTGAACACTAGTTAAGGCATAGTGCAAACAATTAGTTCTAAATCTAGTCTAAGTCCTATGCAACTACCTCGAGTAGATTTTAAGGCGTGCCTAATACTTTCCCCTTAGAAGAACAAGAACCCTTACCCAAAATATCACCGGTTAGTAGACTAATAAAGAATATGACCTTTAGTAATTAATAAGGTACCATAGTATACCTTTAAATATTAGGTGGCGACTCTCTTTCTTCAACAACAAAGAAACCACAAGTTGAATCTTGTTTTGACTAGCGTAAAATATGTTGCAAGAGGTTTGTTAATGAGCAACTATTGTGGTCGAGAGTTATTGCTATGAGTACATGAGTTATGTGGTACATCGTGTGATTTGATATTGGTAGTGTATTGATGGCTTGATGCATCTTATTATGATTGATACAATGTGTATATATACAAGGATTGGGCCTTATAAGGAACTCTGGATGTTGGAGCTTGGGTTCTAAGGTTTATGGATTAAAGTGAAGGAAGCTAATAGGCATATATGGGTTGTGGTGATGTGGGATTGCCCATGACTATAGGTATGATGAATCTATTTAGATATTTGACGGCTTTGAAATGACTCTTGGCATGTTCGGGGATGAAAGTATGTTTAAGTGAGGAAGAATGTGACGACCCGACCGATAGTTTTGAGAATTGACATTCAGTTTAGTGGTTTAAGGTCTTGAGTAACTTCATACGATGTATTACGACTTGCGGGCATGGTTGGTCTTGATTTTCGGGAAGTTTGGAATTGATTCAAAAGAGTAATTCTCAATTTAGAAGCTTTAAGTTGGCAGAGTTAATCATGATTTGACTTACACGTAAAGGACCTCGAATTCATATTTTGATGGTTCCAGTAGGCTCATATGCTGATTTTGGACTTAGTCGTATGTTCAGATTTGGATTTGAAGGTTCTAAGGTTGATTTGGCTCTTTTTAGTGAAAGTTGGCAATTTGAAATTTTAGAAATTTCATAAGTTTGTCCGGGAGTTTACTTTGATGGTATCGGGTTCGGATTTTTGTTCCGTAAGTTAGAATAGGTACATTTGTCATTTGGGACATGTGTGCAAAATTTGGTTGTGATCCGAAGTGTCTAATAGTGTTTCGGACACTGGAGTTGCATAAGTTAAGTTTAAGAATTTGAGTTGACCACGGTCAAATAATGGACTTAACGAGCTTGGATTCATGATTTGAAATTTCGAACATGATTATATGATGATTTTGGACTTGTCCGCAACTTTTGGATGGATTCCGATAGTTTCGGATATGTTTGGGTTGTGTTGCGCTCGTATTTGATATTCCGACTTCGTTTTATTAAGCATAAATGGTACCGCAATAAGCAAACCAGCTCTAAATTCTGTTTTAATGCACCATTAGATCTGTATTGTAATTACATAATCATAACAAAAAGAATCGTCGAATTCGGGCATCGTATGAGGGAGTTATGCCCATTTCAATGTCGGAGAGGATAACTGGTGCTAGAGCTTCGCAAATGCGAAGTGGGATCCGCGCCCACGGCCTTGCATGTGCGCAAAAAGGTCCGAATGTGCGGAAATCAAAGCTGGCAGACCGCAAGTGCGAGTTTTTGGGTGCGGAAGAGGAAGTTGTTGTTATTAAAAATCAGATTGCGCTCATTTAGTATTTTGAGATATCTTGAATTCTAGAGCTCCAATTGAGGTGATTTGCGTGGCATTCTTCTCGTTTTTACATGGGAGTCAGTATCTAACCTCAAGTTTTGTACTTCTACCATGATTATACTAGTTAATTTGTGAATTAATCCATATTTTGATAGGAGATTTGGGGGTTTTATTCCTAAAACTTTAGCGGAAGAAATTTATGGATTTAGAGGTCGATTTGAAGTTGGATTTGAATGAAACTTGTATGATTAGACTCGTAATCAAATGTGTTGTCAAAATTTATGAGTTTTATCCGATTATGGGGTACGGGCTCGATTGACGTTTTGGTTGACTTTGAGCATTTGATTAAAGATTCGACCTTTGTTGTTTGGGTTTGATTCCTATGGTATTATTTGATATCTTTGAGTTATTTTTGGCTAGATTCGAGTCGTTCAGAGGTTGATTCATGCGGGACGGCATTTTTAAAGTATGGATATGACTTGTTTGAGATAAGTATCTTACCTAAACTGGGTTGAGGCATTAATTATCTGAGTTATTTGTGATAGTTACGTGCTATGGGTGGCGCACATGTGTGGGGTTGAGCCTGTATGCATGCACCGGGGTATTATTCATGTTTGGGGTAGTGCTTAGACTATGCTATGCCTTGAATTGATTTTTAAGCATCACGTTAAGAAGTTTCTTTTATTTGTACCGCTTTTGTGAGCTATTTGAACCATGTTTGAGGTTACATAAAGGTTGATCTTCTAATTGAACCCGATAATTAATACTCCGTGATGTAATTGCCTGACTTGAGCTACAATAACACACTTTACACATGCATACACTTTAGCATGTCACTTATACCAGTCCAGGAGTATGAAATTTGATATTCATTGATCATGTACATGTATTCTCGTACATTTGCTTTCTGTGTGTTATGGATTGGACTAGTAGCATGTTATTTGTCAGGGGTATTGTGATTATTTGTACGTGAGTTATCCGTGTGATCGTGATTATTGACACGTTCCGTGCGGGATTGATGTTATCGGCACGTGAGTTGCCCGTGCGAGATTGTTACTGATAGCACGTGAGTTATTCGTGCGGATCCGAGTTATGATATTATTGGCATATGAGTTGTCCGTGCAATACGTGAGTTGTCCGTGCAACATGTGAGTTGATCGTGCAATTGATATTATTGTCACGTGAGCTGTCCGTGCATCATATGGATAAGAACACATCCCCTATGGTAACCCTCTCATATTTATCTCTTGATGGTGTACACGTTGTCTGAGAAAAGTTGATAACTTATGTTCTGCCCGTCAAAACTTGTGAACAAGGAAAATTCTGCAAACCCGACAAAACTTGTGAATATTTAAAAAATAGGTCGATTGAAGATAGAGTTTTGGACCAAAATGTGATGACTCGCCACGTCATCATGCCACGTAGGCGCCATTTGACATATATTAAGGCCATGTGGAAGCTTATATAAGAGGAAGGCTAGTATTTGTGAGAAGATTCTAGAGAAGTAAGGACATCTCCTTTGGAAGACCCTAGATCCTTATGGAATTGCTAGAGAAGTCCTTAGAATCTTCTAGGCTTGTAGAAAATTCTAGAGGGTGTCCTTATTTGTAAATATTAGGGACTTGTGTAATAATTAATATTTACACTTTAGCCCCTAGGAGACTAGTATATAAAGGGGTCCATCCATTTGTAATTCATCAAGAAAACAATTCAAGCTCTCTCAAATACAAAGCTTCGTTTAACAATTCTCTTGTGTTCTTTCTACCATTCTCTTAGCGATCTTGAGTGTAGTAAGGCTGATTTGGCATAGCAAGAACGTGAGAAAGTTGTGCAAGATCGTGAGTGAATTGTCAAGTGCCGCACGTGTACTTAGTTAACGACTAAGGACGTGACAAAAATCTCCTTATAGTTTCACCAAAACTTTCACTACATCCTTACAATACACTTAACAGGAAACATCCATTAAAATTTCCAAAGTTAACCAAACATATCCCTGTGATAAATTTTCATCCACTTCTAACAAAATCTTTATTTCTCACCTCTTCTTCTAACTTTCCTATTTTCCCACAAAATCTTTTCTCCATTTTTTCTATGAAGAATTCTTTAGAAGCTTGAGAAAAGAGTTTTTAACATTTGTACTACTTGTTATTGGGTGAAACTTATTTCTTTGCCTCACTTCCTGGACATTATATGAAAAATCATAATTTTGTGTGCAAATGTACAAGACAAGCTTGACACATATGAGACAGTGAACAATTCAAGAAAAGTTTCTTTTGTTAAAATATTTGTTGATTTTCTCCCTTATTTTTGTGTTTTCTATCAAAGCATTGAAATGGAAAAAAAATACATGATACTTTTACAATCAAGAATATCATATAAAACAGGCCTCTATCCAAAATAGTCAAATTACATGTACAAAATATAAGAAATAAATTATCCTACATAAGCTATAAAATCCAAACTACAATTCCAAAGATCAGTCCTGCGCAAGTATTCAAGATTCAAACTTGAATACAAAAAAAAAAAAGATATAAGGAATAGCTGAATAGGTAAAATCAAAGAGAAAATAAATGCAGGTAAGAGAGATTGGGGAATAGAGTTTGCAAATACTTTTTTTAATTCTTAAAATTTTGCTGCGGGAGTTCAGGAAAGCTAGAAAGACATTGAAATATGCCGCTTTCATATTAAAATTAAAGAGACTTGAACCATACTTCATGCTGGGGAACAAAAGCATCATATTACAACCCTAATAAAAAAAATATTGAAATCAATCCGAAGATTTACATTCTTCAAAAGTAGTAAGAAAAAGGAATTACAGTTTGATTAACTAGTGATGAAAAATATGAAAGAGATGAAAATAGAAAAAAGAAACACATTACATAACAAAAACCTAAAATTGAACTCTAGTGAGTAATAGATGGAAAAACAAAAAGAAAGAAAGACATACAACATTTTTTGAAAAGTGAAGGAGTTGACGCTGGAACTGAAGACGTTTCTGTAAGAGAAAAAGATAAAAGGTCATGTGAGAAATAAAAATTCTGTTAGAAGTGGACAAAAAATTTAAGAGATGTTTCTTTAAGTGAAATATTACAAGAATATCGTGAAAGTCATATGAAAATATAAGGATGATTTTTGTCAAAACTTGTGAACATAATTTTCCATTGTATGGGACGTGTAATACCAAGGCTATATATGTAAAAATCTTAGACGGGACAAAATTTAAACGACGACTTTAAATGATCCAATATTTGCGGGGATATTTGCATCTATACTCTGTTTTGGGGTCACAATTGAAGTTATACCCTCCTTGCACAAAAATTTACAAGTTTACTTGTTTTAGGATCTACTTCAATGCACTTATGGCCAATTAAGGTTTGAAGTGTAACAAATATTTTCATGCATTTCAGGTCAAATAGGTTAGAAGTAAAAAAATTGCATTTAAGATGCATGTAAGGCCAAATAGGTCTGAAGTGCAACCAATATTTTCATGCACTTAAGGCCAAATAGGTCAAAAGTGCAAATTAACCAGAAACATAAACTTTTTCTTCGAATTTCAACAATCCAACACACGATTCAATACCTAGATCTACTCCAAATTAGCTCAAATTTGAAACATAACCTCCACATATCATAAAGAACAATCCCCAATCATTAATTTATCAAAACAACGACAAATCTAACAAACCCATTTTGCAATTATGAAGAAAAAGAAACCTTAAGCAGTAGTAAAGAAAGGAGTGCCACATCAGCTCACTACTATAAAATGCCACAAAACACCTTAAAATATGCTCACCAATATCATGTACATCCACCATCACTTTTGTTTTCACAGCGATGAGGAGGAGGAGGAGGAGGATGATAAGGAGGAGAAAGAGAAGAAGGAAAGAAGACGAGGTTGTATGTACTTTGGACACTGATTAAGCTTTTTTTTTAAAAGGTGGGTACAAGTTAAATGAGGGCGACCAAATAGAGTGTCCCGTAAAATTTTATATTTTTACTCACACCCATGCTAGAGAAGCATAAAGCCCACATCAAAGCCCATTATAGAAAATTGATCCTTTGCGTTGCACTATAGTTAAATTTTTGAACTCGCCGTCTATCGTCTCCAGAATTTGGACTTTGGATTTGGACCCCAAAATCTCTTTCTCCCCTGACAATCTTCTCTGTCGCTGAAACCTCATTCCTCACTTTGCACAAAATACAAGTCTACCCTCTTTAGGATCAACTTCAGACTTAACATTTGAAGTTGAGGATTTTTTTTATAGCATGAAGTGCAATGCAATTAAGCTCAATTAAGTTCTGAAGTGAAACAAATGTCTTCTTGCACTTAAGGGTAAATAGGTCGGAAGTGCAACAAATATTTTCATACACTTAAGGCCAAATAAGTCTGAAGTGCAAATTAACCAAAAACAAAAACGTGTTATTCGAATTTCAACAATCCAACACATGATTTAATACATAGATCTACTTCAGATTAGCTCAAATTGAAACATAACCTCCAAATATCATAAAGAACAAACCCTAGTCATCAATTTGTCAAAACAACAACAAATCTAATAAACCCATTTTCAATTAAGAAGAAGAAGAAATCCTAAGCAGTAGTAAAGAAAGGAGCGCCACATCAGCTCACTACTATAAAATATCATAAACCATCTTAAAATCTGCTTACAAACATCATTTACATCTACCGTCAGCTTTGTTTTCACAGCGACGACGACGAAGAAGAAGAAGAAGGAGGAGGAAGAGGAGGAGGAGAAGGAAACGACTTGTAGTTGTCTGTACTTTCGATACTAATTAAATTTTTTTAAAACCGTAGGTACAAGTTAAATGGGAGTGCCAGATTTTTACATTTTTGCAATTCACACCCATGCTAGAGAAGCATAAAGCCCACATCAAAGCTCATTATAGAAAATTGATCCTTTGCGTTGCGAAGAAATGGCGTGGGATAACCACTTTTTAACATGATATTTATTTTTTATTCAGTATTTTTAATGCTGAGCAAAAATAGCTATTATTTTATTAAAATTAATATAAAAAGATATTTTTTGTCCGGGCAGGTAAAAGATTATTAAGTAATGACTAAAAAATAAATATATTTTAAAGAGTAACTAAAGATCAAAGACATCTCTAAATTACTTCCCCTAGTCAAAATTTTGAACTCGTTGTCTTTCGTCTCCATTTGGACTTAGGATTTGGGCCCCCAAATCCCTTTCTCCCCTGCCAATCTTCTCCGTCGCCGAAACCTCCTTCCCCCGCTCCCCTCCTCCCCCACCCCCCCCTTCTTTTCCTTTAAGCACAAAAGCGCATGAATTTTACTTCGCTGTAATCTGTACTTTTGCCCATCCTGAAGCTTCCCCGTTAACCGTATCATCATCATCATCCTGTACAATTTACTTATAACTAATGTAAACACTTCTACGTTAAGCCAATATTTCAACATATATTGGCGCCTTTGAGGTCAGAAGCAGCGACGTTATGCTTTGGCTTCTGAGGAATCCACATTGATATGTATAGAACTCTTGGTAAGCATCGACTCATATACCGTGCCCGCATGTCAAATTACGTGAAGACCGGCCTAGTGAACGAAGCACTCCAGATGTTCGACGAAATGACTCAGTCAAACTGCAGAGTTTTCAGCATTGATTACAACAGAATAATTGGTGTTTTGATTCGTAACTCGCGTTTTGATTTAGCAGAATGCTACTATCATGAAATGAAGCCTATGGGGTTTTCCTTGAATTCATTGACATATTCAAGATTCATTTGTGGTTTGTGTAAAGTGAAGAACTTTGATCTTATTCATAAGCTTCTTAATGACATGGATATGGTTGGTACAGTCCCTGATTTTTGGGCTTATAATACGTATTTGAATCTTTTGTGCAGTGAACATTTGGTTGATATTGCTTTGGAGGTTTTTAGAGTAATGGGAGCGAAAGGGAAAGAGCCTGATGTTGTGAGTTATACCATTCTTATTAGTGGGCTGTGTAGGATTGGACGCTTCGATAATGCTGTTGAAATGTGGCATACAATGATTAGGAAAGGATTAATTCCAGACAATAAGGCTTGTAAAGCTCTTGTTTTCGGCTTGTGTGGGAGTGGTAAGGTTGATTTGGCTTATGAGCTGACTTTGGGTATTCTAAGGGGTCAAGTCAAATTCAACACGGAAATATACAATGCACTGATACATGGGTTTTGTGGAGCTGGTAGGATTGACAAAGCACAAGCAATTAAAACGTTCATGAGGAGAAACGGGTGTGAACCAGATTTAGTTACTTATAATGTGTTCTTGAATTATTGTTGTAAGGAGCTTATGTTGGAAGAGGCGGAGAAGTTGATAGAGAAGATGGAAGGAAATGGGTTGGAACCTGATTGTTACAGCTACAACCAGCTTCTTAAAGGTCTCTGCAAAGCCAATAGATTGGATAAGGCTTATAAGCTAATGACCCACAAGATGGATGCCAAGGGCTTGGTGGATGTTGTATCTTATAATACCATTATTAGAGCGCTCTGCAAGACAGACTGCAGTAAGAGGGCATACAATCTCTTCGAGGAGATGGTGCAAAAAGGAATTGTTCCTGATGTTGTAACTTTTACAATTCTTATAGAAGCTTCTCTAAAGGAAGGTAATTCCAGTGTAGCCAAGGCACTTGTTGATCAGATGATCAGCATGGGCCTTTTTCCAGATCGTGTACTCTACACTTCTGTTATTGATAACCTGTGCAAGACAGGTAAAATAGGGATGGCTCAGAGCATTTTCCATGATATGGTGGAACAGGGTGTTGGGGCTGATGTTATCTCGTATAATGCACTAATCAGCGGATTTTGCAAGGCTTCTAGAGTAAATGAAGCTTTGCGTCTTTATGAAGATATGCAAGCTAGAGCTTTGGATCCAGATGAAATCACCTTCAAATTGATTATTGGAGGCCTCGTACAGGAGAAGAACCTCTCAGTGGCTTGTGCAATTTGGGATCAAATGATGGAGAAGGGTTTTACACTTGACAGAGATTTATCGCGGACTCTAATTAATGCAATCAACTCATAGGTTGCACCGTATAGGAATGGTTTGTATCTCTGAACATCCATCTGGTTTTGTCTTTTTGCATGTTTAGGATAGAGCACCTATTTGTTGACATCTTTCTTATATGTCTCTGACATTTTTTGCATATTGGAGAGTGCTTATTTGTCAAATATGAGTATTTGTATAATTCTGTATCATCTAACATTCTAAAGTAAATAGTTGAGATTGCAAAATGTGTCCTGGAAAATAGAAATATTCTGCATCTGCTCCAAACACACATATCCGAGGAACAAAGATTGCCTTTTAAATTATTTTTGATTTTTGATTTAAAGATGGTTTACTTGGAAGTTGGAATTTCAGGTTGACTTGCTCTGAATCCTTCCCATGGGAAAATTTCTATTGGATTTGCAGCTCTCGGAACTCAGTAGACCTTCTGTTCTTCTCAAGGAAATGCCTAAGTCACCCAAGGTTTGCGCGCTTCTTCTCCGGAAACTTTTTATTGACTAGCAACATTTATCCAGTGATATGAATTTGTAATATTTTTGATTAAAGTCATAAGACAAAAAAGGAACATAACATTTTTCGTTCTCTCTCCATCCATCCATCCATCCATCATCCATCTCTCTCTCTCTCCCCCCCTCTCTCTCACAGACGAACAAACATTCCGTTTGGTTGCTGTTAGTTTGAGTATTGAAAATCTTTTGTATTAATTGTGCATCAACAAGAAACTAAAAGTGGAACCTGGAGTTTCACTCTGTTAAAAATGTTGTTGACACGGACCTTGCTCTTTTCGCCTCACAGCTCAAATGAAAAGAAAGCTATGAAATGAGAATAAGTTAATATTTTTAATCCCCAGTTGTGTGCGTGTGAGGAAACAGTTGCAATTTGTAAAGAAGTGATGCTCTAAACAGTAGGTCAAAAAATCATTAGGTAAATGATCTTATGACTTAGGAGTTCCAGTTCTGACAGTAGAATGATAGAGGCAGTATTTATCAAAAATTGGTTAATGTTTAGTATAAGTGTATCACTCCAGATTCTAGTCAGAGCCTCTACTGCAGAGGAAAGTTGATTACTGAAGGCACTTTAAGTTGTTTCCTTATTTAATTTTTTGATCAGTAAATTAGAGGTCTCCTGATGTAAATTGCTTCCCTTGAGCCGACGGTCTATCGGAAACAGCCTCTCTACCTCCGCGAGAGAGGGGTAAGGTCTACATACACATTACCCTCCCCAGACTCCACACTGTAGGAATATACTGGGTATATTTTTGCTGTTTTTGTTCTAAATTAGAGGTTTCATTGATAGTGCATCCAATTGATGCAAAAATTACTTCAGTGAGCAAAAAATTGGTCAGCTCCTTTACACTGAATCTCCTATATGCATTCTAAGGAGCTAACAAAGTCGCAAAAACTCATTAAAACTATTTACAGGATGAAGATTACTCCAACAAAAAAGTTCAAGATGCATCTAGTATTAAGCTGATGGAAAGGTGTTAAGACTCCTTCAAAACGTCTGTTTCTTATTAACCCCTATGCAGCAAAAAATGCATGCTACTATTTGCCAAAGTTCCCAAATTGATTGTTTACTTTCCAGTTTCCACTCCCCTCGTATGCATCTCTAACTCTAACACTGTAAGGCATCACGGTGTTGTCAAAGGCTCATTTAAAGCGCGCTTAAGCCTTGAAGTTCAAAGAAGCTCAGGGTAGGCACTTTGCTTCACTTAGGTTGCATTTCAATGTAGACAACACACTAAAGTGTGTGTCTCATTGCCCATAAGTTCTATCGTGAAGAAGTGGTACTAAACAATAAATGTGATTTGCAAAAAGATACATTAATTGTTAAGGAAATCATTGCGGATGAATTTTTTCTTGACTACGCATATATTTTTCTTTTTTTCTTTTTGAGCCTTTTTTAACTAAATCTCACACTTTGATTGCGCTTTGTGCTTAAAAGCCCCGATAGACCTGGACCGCTTCTTAACACTTTTTGCCTTTGACAACACTATCATTGCCCATTGCACCCCAAGAAGGCTGTAGAACATGCTCCATGTCCCTTGCAGTGTGGCACTGTAAGAAAAGATGGCAAATATCCTCAGAGCGTTGGAGACACTTGTAGCATGCTGGTTGATAGAATCCTCTATTAGCTAGGATTTCATGTAAGGCAACCTCCTGTTAGTGTCACCCAGCTAAAACAGCCTAATTTAGTTGGGATCTTGACTGTAAGGCAATGCAGAGAAGGAAATACCTGGATAGGACCTATCTTTCAGAAGAAACTTCCACGACGAGAGGTTGGGGAGTTAGTGAACCTTTATATTAAACTCGAAGGGTTGCAATGGATCCACTTGCAAAGGATAAACTTATATGGAATCTCCGTGGTAATGGCACGTTTTCGGTTAGTCATGCTACCTTTAGTTAGTGAACAACAACATTATAATAGACAAATGGCTCCCGGTGTTTGATTCATTTAATTCTTATCCAAGTGTCAAGATTTTATTGATCATTTTGTGAATATATGGTTGCTAAAATGTATAACAAAACGAAGAAACATCCTTTATATTAAACTCGATGGGTGGCAATGGATCCACTTGCTAAGGATAAACTTATATGGAATCTTAGTGGTAATGGCATGTTTTCCGTGAGTCATGCTACCTTAAGTTAGTGAACAACATCATTATAATAGACAAATGGCTCCCAGTGTTTGATTCATTTAATTGCTTATCCAAGTGTCATGATTTTATTGATCATTTTGTGAATATATAGTTGCTAAAATGTGTAACAAAACGAAGAAACATCCTTTATATTAAGCTCGATGGGTGGCAATGGATCCACTTGCAAAGGATAAACTTATATGGAATCTCAGTGGTAATGGCATGTTTTCCGTGAGTCATGCTACCTTAAGTTAGTGAACAACAGCATTACAATAGACAAATGGCTCCCAGTGTTTGATTCATTTAATTGCTTATCCAAGTGTCATGATTTTATTGATCATTTGTGAATATCAACAAACAACAAACCCAGTAGTTCTTGCCATTAGAACCTTTAGTAGTATTCACTTGGTTGTTTAATTATGATAATGGCACACAAATCTTCTGCTGATGCCTTATATGTAGGAACTTAAATGGATATGTCTATAGCACCTCAAATAAAAACCATGTGGTGCAACAATTCTTGTGGCCTGTACATGCCTCTCTATAGGTTTTTAACCCATATTTGCTTAATCAGTACTTATCTTGCAGATGATAGGCCTCGTGTGAGATTGAGCTTGGTGTTAAAGGGATTAAACCCTTTTTTGGTTATTTGGTTCTGCAGTGATGCTGAAAATGTCTTAAAGTGTGATGGTTGTCATGCTAGTTTTGTTGCTGTATCTGAACTCATCTAAAGTAGTCAATACTCAATAGTCATATGTTTGTCACTATTCTACTTAAAATGCACTCTGATACATTTTTGGTTTTGATATCCCCAGTACCCAAAGTTTGATCCTCATCTTCTTTGTTAATTCTTGTTATGCGACTTTCAATGGTGTGAATATCCCTCTTTTTGGTTTTTTTCTGAATTAGGTCTCCTTAAGGTAATTGGCCACCAATTTTTGTTGAAGGAGGTTGAATTTTCATATACAGGTCAGAATGGTAAACAAAGTGGCCAAGCGTCTTGGTAAAAAAGAGGAAAGCATACAATGGATTCTTTTCACCATGCTAGCAGGAAATACTATTCAAGAGCTTGTGAAGAAGGTAAGCCTGTTATTTGCTTTCAGTTTTTAACTTTTCATTCCTGAGAAAATATAGCTCTGTTACAAGAAAGTTTGGGTGGGACATTTGTTTAAGACCCGTCGTGTCATCAATTGACGTTGGTAGTTTCTAATTGAAAAAAGAGAAGGTAATTTCACTAGTTCTTCTCTTTAACAGGACTTCAGTATCTCAAATTAATGAAGGAATGAAGATAAAAAAATGAACATGGGTCGCTCTTATTGACTTGAAGTGGTGAATCCCATTAAATAGAGGAATGAGCTTTTGAACTTACGTCATAAAAAATGTTAACTAGAAAACAATTCTTATCGTGAAATTATACCTATTGACTTGGTAGCTCACATGCAGGCTATTACTTCACTAATAAACAACAACAACTACGCCTCAATCATGACTAAGTTGGCATCAGCTATATGAATCTTCGCTACTGAGATCTTTTAAAACCTTTCTTTGTAAAAGAGTCAACTATTTTCTCATTGGTTTCATAAATTTCCATCTATAATTCAAAACTGAAGTCCTTATCTTCCCCTTTAAAGCTTCCATTTCCATATTCTATTTAACTTCTGATTACCCTAACCCTTCTTAATAGTCTTGCTTCTCTCATATTCAAACTAGTAAAGATAACCATGGTCATTTAGCTGCGATCCTTCAAAAAAGGGTTGCTTGGTTAAATTGATTGTTAAGTGGAGATAAAAGTTTTTTTTTGATCGGGTAAAGGTAGATTTCATTTGCCTCCCGGCATAGGTTCAAGTGCAAAGGCTGAGGAACTAGAACCATAGGTTTGAGCCTTGTGCTGTGCGAACTAGGCATGGTGTTTAAGTGAAGAAGAGTAGAGGCGCTGGCCCATTACCCCCGAGTTTCAAAGGCTGCAGTTGAACCTAAGGGTTTGACCAGATGGATTTCTTAGTCATATATAAAGAAAGTAAAGTTAGATTTCATAATTCAAAATCCAGAAGATGCACAATAATTACGAAAGAAGTCAACTTCTAGGCAATTTCAGATGACCTTAATTTGAAGGAGCTTACAAAATTTAAAAAAAGTCAATATTATTTCATTACGAAGTTTACACCATGAAAAGGTGCATCAAAATTCTAGCCTTCGGAACAGGAGTTGGAGTTGAAGTTCCATCAAGACAACTGATTTCTTTCTTTCCAAATGCACCATATGATCACTGTGGGAACTATCTTCCACAAGTTAGATGATGGATGTTAAGTGAAGTAAAGTTTCTAGCGACATCTAATATTTGGAACTTCTTTTTAGAGCATAACTGATTAAAACAGGAAAATAAACAAGTTTTATCCCAAGACTAGTATATGTGGTTTATTACGTTCTTAAAACCAACCTTACTAACATATCAAAAGGTTTACCCAAGACGACCCGTTCAATCTACAGACTCATTGTGCGGATTAAGCTCAGGCGCTAGTTAGATATGTCTGGCAAGATGAAGAAGAAGCCAGACCCTCTAGACTTTGCATAGGTTCAGAGGAGAGGCCTGAGATAACAGAGCAGACGGACAGGTGGAAGCTATAAGCGCAATTCAAATTTTGAATTAAGTGGTTGTGTCTCATGTGCGGCACGTGGGGAGTTTTCAAATAGGGTGGGGCTGGACAAAGGAAAGACTTCTTTATTGGACCTATCCAAACAGCCCAAAATTTATGAAAAGAATTGACTCAGAGGAAGGTCTGATGTCTAAAAATAGTGAGGCCCAACCCGTAGCAGCCCCACATTTTTTTACCTCCTTTTAGTCGATATTGATGCTAATATTGTCTCGAAAGAAAATTTCTCTCAAGACAATTCTCTCTCCTCGACGGTAATAGAGGAACAGAGAGCAGAGCTTATTCCCTGCCCTAAACCTTTACAAATATCACGAAACCCCACATGCAGGAAAGGAAGCAATTTTTATCTTACAACTGGGGGATGATGCATTTTTTCTACAATCCAGAGAGAAGGAAAACAATCAGATTGTTGAATTCAATAAATCATGGCTTGGGGAAGTGCAAAGCTTGCATGATGAAGAGGACGATACAAGGATAATGGTGAATGGAAACGAAGTTATCACTCTCTTCGAGGAGGGCGATTCTGAGCAGCAAATTACTTTGTCTATTGATGAAGTAATCTCTCTAGAAAATCAAATGGAGATGGCTGAAATGATACGACATAATGGGTTCATAAAGATTTGATGCAGATGAGCAAAACTTATGGGGTAGATTTTCACTGCTGTGAGGAGGAAGCTCTAGCTTTGTTTCTAAAGATAGACCGAAGCCGACAAATAAAGAGAATTAAGACTCTAATTTCTAGGACTCTGAGACCAAAAGGGATACATGAGGTTAGAAACTTGATATGCTATGGTAATTAGGGGCAATTGGGACCGGGACTAGGGGCAAGGTTGGTAGCAATGTTTCAACATGAAGCTAAACATGATTTCATGGAATGTTAGGGGATAGAATGACATGGCTAAAAGAATGATATTGAAGTCTATGGTGCAGGAATGGAAAGCAGATGTCTAGTGCTTTCGGGGGTTACAGCTAGAAAGGTTACAGGAACCTATTGTCAAACAATAGGGGCAAATAGATAGGGTACAATATAGCTGTTTAGAATAATGTGGTAGAAGCGGGGGAATTATAATGATGTGGGACAACAAAGTCTGTATAAGGAAAGTGATTAATTCAGGGAGCTACACAATCACATGTAGATTTACATCAGCCGTGCAAAAACCACGAGATAAGGGAGGGAAAAGTGGTAATCCTCAAAGTGATGCCAAAGCGATTTTGAGGGATCGTGCAGTTGCAATGTTTGCACGGTGGATGTATGACGCAGGTCTTTCTTTTAATTGTGTTAATTATACTGACATTTTTTCTGCTTTTATTGAGGTCGTAGGCCAATGGTCCAGGAATGAAGCCTCCAATTTATCATGAAGTTAGAGGTCCTTATCCTAAAATAAGAGGTGGAAGAGACTAACAAAATTGTGGAGGAGCACAGAGTAGAATGGAATAAGTTTGGTTGTTCCATTATAATGGATAAGTGAACGACAAGAAATGAGAAAATGATCATTAATATCTTGGTGAATTCTCCTAAAGGAAGCTTGTTTCTTGAGTCCGTTGATGCAAGCGACTCTTTTACCGATTCAACCAAAATGTACTCCTTGTTCAAGAGTACAATAGACTCTATTGGAGCAGAAAATGTTGTTCAAGTTGTCACAGACAACGCCAACGAAAATGTTAAAGCTGGTGATTTGATGTCTGCAGGGTACCCGCATAATTATTGGACTCCGTGTGCAGCACATTGTATTAATTTGATCGTTAGTGACATTTTCAAGGATAGGCCCTTCAGTTCAGTCTTTAGTCAGGCAATTAAAGTGCATTCCTATATTATTCGAAGGCCTTTGTTATTGAATATGATGAAGAGATTCACTAAACAAATAAGCTTGGTGAAACCTGCAAAGACAAGATTTGCTACCACTTTCTTGACTTTGCATAGGATGTATGAGCAAAAAAGTAATTTGAAGAAGTTGTTTGTTTAAGATGAGTATACTAACAGTGCCTATGGAAGGGAAGCTCGAGGGAGAGAATGTGCAAATATTATGCTTTCTGCTTCATTCTGGAACAATGTGGTTCATGCATTGAAGATTGGTGGTCCTTTAGTTAAAGTGCTTCGTTTGGTGGATGGGGAGCAAAAACCACCAATGGCTACCTTTACGAAGCAATGGATAGGGCAAATGAGGTTATTCGAGCCTCTTTTAGTGATAAAAACAATATAAAAGAGTCTTTGAGATCATATATAAAAGGTGGAGCAGTCAGATTCATCGTCCTTTGCTTGCAGCTGAACTTATTTTGAACCCGGAACTGTTTTATGACAATGAAGAGAGGATTATAGGATATGAAGAATTGTGGAGTGAATACATTGAATGTAATGAGAAGTTGATACCTGAAGAATCCGTGCAAGATAAAACAACAGAGCAATTTAGGACCCGTTTGGCCATGAGTTTTGCCAAAATAAATTTGGGATTTATTTGGCAAACTCTGTTTGGCCATAAATTTTGCCTACATTTTGGCAAAATCCCAAATCCCAAACTTCAAATCCCAAAATCACCCCAATTGCTGATTTTGGGCCAAAATCCCAAAACATAGAAATTTCATACATGTTTTTTCAAAATAAAGTTGGGAAATATATTTTGAAAACGTATGTCCAAACACATTTTCATCTTCAAACCAAACTTCACCCAAATCAGATTTTTCAAAACAAATTTGGGAATCTATGGCCAAACGCTAGCTTAGTATTTCTAGAAATGCTGAGCAATTTTTGGAAAAACATGGCTATTAGACAAAGAAAGATGAAGTCACTAGGTAAGCAAGTACTTATATGTTGCTTTATAGTTAATAATTTATTTCTTTATAAATATTATGTTTTGAATGTTTGTTCTACTTCTACAGTTGAATGGTGGAAGCAATATGGTCATTCCACTCCAGAATTATAAAAGTTAGCCGTCAAGGTTCTAAGTCTAACGTGTAGCTCATCTGAGTGTGAAAGGAATTAGAGCGTGTTTGAACATGTAAGAACTAAGAGGAAAGATTTAGTATGTTAGAGATAATTAAATTATATCTCAATTGTCCTAATCTTACTAATTACTTATTTTTTGCACATTCATATCAAAAAGAGGAACAAACTAACCTTGAAGCGTCTCAATGATCTAGTATTCATTAAGTACAATAGAACATTGAGGCGTCGTTACAACGCTCGTAATGTAATTGATCCAATTAGTTTGGACAACATCGATGATGCTAATGAGTGGCTAACTGGAGTCCTGGAAGATCATGCATATTTGAGGAAACTCTTGATTTCACTTTGGGTGATGTTGCGGAGGCGCGTGGAATTGGGAAGAGGATTTATGGTTTGAGGGAGAGTACCTCAACTTCAAGCTCACGGAGGAAGGGGAAAGAAGTAGCTACTTTGTCCCTAGTTGATGAAGAAGTTGAAGAAGATGACGAGCAATATAATAATGGTATTGGAATACAAGAATTTGACAATCTTGTAGAAGAACAAGATGCTCATTTTGTGCTTTAATTGATGCTACTCTTTAGTTTTTACATTGAAGTATTGAACATTTGCTTACGGTTACATGTGTTATCTACCACACAAGGAGAAATATAACACACGAAATAAGCACAAAGGATCATATCCTAGCAGCCGCTGCGATGCATGACTGTCACAACCCCAATTTCCCTCCGTAGGATGTCGTGATGGCACCTATGCTCTAAGACTAGGTAAGCCTAACACTTAATTCATGTAGTATTTATTTTAATATTTTTTTAATTTAATTCCGCTTCACTTCAAAAAAGCGAGCGCTTCGCTTCTCGCTTTAAGCGAAAAGGGGCTTGTCGCTTTTTCTCGCTTTACATTCTTCGCAACACTGCTAAGAAGGAACTTTATATGGCGTGGCAATAGAGAAAAGAAAGATTTTCACTTGGTTAAGCGGAAAACTCTCACCATCAGCAAGAAAGAAGGGGCGCTTGGGCTTAAGAAATCTCAGGTATCATAATAGGAGCTTACTTGTGAAATGGCTTTGGAGATTCAGCTGGGAGGAACATGCTTTATGGAGAAGGGTTGTCAATGAAAAATATGGGAATGAGGGACACTGGTGCTCCAAAGTGGTATGTACACCCTATGGTGTTAGTATGGAGATCTATTAGAACTTTAAGTGCAAGAATGGAGGAAGCAATGTGCTCAGAAAAGGGTTTTCTTGATAAAAAATGAAAAAAGGTCTGGAGAGTAGAAAATCTACATCTTTATATTAATTAGGACAAATATCATATTATATCGTAAGTATGAAGACCCCAGGTCAAAGTTAAAAGACTAAAACGGCCATATAAAACTAAATGACTAGTTTGCTCTTCAATTGAACATTACTCCTCTAATATTGATATATAAAATTGTAAAAACACTTCATAATGAATACGACATTATCAAGAACCATAAAGATAATGGAATTAGCCTCGTCTGCCACCTATTATTATTAGACGTTTAACTTATAACATGGATTACAACATATTGAGTAAATCTAAATTATAGTGCAAATTAAAAGACACTGCTATAATTATCTCATCATGTTCTTAGGGTTAATTTAAGTTACTGTAGATACATATCTACACTCTTAGTACTCACTTCAAAGCATTGTAAAAATCTTATTCAAAGTAGGGATAGCAAGCGGTGCGGGGCGGTGCGGGTTTTCTCTTAACCCGCAAAATATCAACCCGCCCTGCATCCACACCCGCGCCCACCTGCCTCGCCCCGCCCCGCATAACTGTTTTTTCTTTTTCTTCATTTTGTTAGTTTTAAGTGTTCTCTTTTTATTGAAGGCGCTTTGCACAAAGCTGCCACTGGTTGTAGCTTTAGACCACACACTGTCAGTAAGTCAATAAGATCAAATCATGATCTTAACGTATCAAAATCTTGTGTTTCGATTTATCTTAGAAAATTTAGTGAAAAATAATGTAAAATGATAAGTACAACGGATATATTAACTCGTTTAAATATATTTTACAATTGCTCGAAATACTTATCGTTTAAAGAATCATGTATAAGATATATTACTTTGATCAATAAAATAGATTAATAATTCATTAATCATTATGTGTTAGATATTACATTATCAGAACTTGTCATAAAACAATACGAACTTGACGTGCAAGCATTGGGTTCAAAGTTCAAACAATATGAAACTTTATTTTGCTTCAATATATTACGTGGAATAAAAAAAAATTGAGTTTCCTTTTTGATGAAGTTTTTAAACCCGCACCCGCAAAGATTTAAATTATTTTTATTTTGACCCGCCCCGCCCCGCCCCCCTATATGTTTAAACCCGCACCGCCCCGCATGTGTCTAAACCCGCACCAAACCCGCCCTCGCCCCATTACCATCCCTAATTTAAAGCACCCTATGTATCATACCCAAGTCAAAAGCTAAGGATTTGCATGTAGTTAAAAAGAAAGTTGGGGACTAAGGGGTCGTTTGGTATGAGGTACAAGTAGAAATAGTGCTGGTATAAAAATTTAATACCAGCTTATACCTTGTTTGGTTACCAAATCTGGTGTAAGTTATTCCGGTATTAAAATTAATACCGGTATAACTTATACCTCTCAGGAGGTGGGATAATTAACGCTGGGATTATTATCCCCCAACAAATAGCGAAATTCACCAAAATAGCCCTAAGGTCCTCGACCCTTTTTCTGATGTGGAAATCACAACACATTCCATGAAAATTGAGAAGACCAAGAAATCAGTAGTATTATACATGGCAATTAGCTATCGTACATTTGAAGGAACATGGATTAAAGTTAGGAAGAAGATTTAGAAGAAGAATCAGCAGATATATTTCAAACAATTGAAAACTAGAGCCTCAAAAAGTTATTTAATACTTGTTGATGTAAGAATTGGAAATTGACGTATGTCAAATGGATAAAGGAGCAAGAAGATGGAGGCTAAATAAGATGGAGGGTATTTTTGTAAACAAACAACTTTTTCTTAGAAATGATGCAATGCATGTCATTTTTAATACCTCATACCAAAGCAGTGGATAAAAAACAATACCAGCATAACTAATCCCAGCATAACTTATCCCAGCATAAGGGGTATTCAAACCAAACGACCCCTAAGAGAGCAGAAGCAAAAGGCCTGATCAAGAATGATGAGAGATCGAATGATGAGAGATCATACGTAGAAATGATAGAAATAATAACAATATCGGTGTCAGGAGTCCAAAATTAGATCTCCCAATCAAAAAATCATAATTACACTACTGCCTCAAGCAAAAGAACTCTGAAGTCTTAATAAACCATGTTCCAGGGAAGAAGAGCGCAATTGTTAATTATGCCCATGGAGATGGTTGCAAAACGATTTCAAGCGTGTCCCTGTAGCTTGTGGGAATGTATCCTTAAGTTGGATATCTTATTATAAATATGATTCGAATTTTGAGAATAATAGTGAATTTTATTTGAATACTTTAGTATGCATTTATTTTATTGGTTAAATATGCTCATTTTAGTTCAACAAATATTAAGCATGTTGTGATGCTCTACAAAATAGTTCATATTTCCTTGTGATCTTTTGTACTAATTATTGCAAAAAGTCCTACTTAAATTAAAATTTTATATGTACTTTTAAATTCATTATTTTGGCATACAATTTTACTATTACTTCTCTCGTTGTTAAGTTAGCTAAATAAGACCAGCATTCATCATTTAAAGTTTTTGCATGTTGTTAGTTAAGTTCTATTTGATAACTCAAACATATTTCTTAATATAATTTATTGTGAGTTTTAAATTTTATGTACTTATTGATAAAGGGTGCAGACACAACACGCGTGCTCAAAAACAAGTGCAAGTATAAAGAGTAACAATCAATTCTCCTTGTATGGATTTGTAACATTACATTCTCTCTCTCTCATTCGGTCTGTCTCTCTCGCTCTCTCACACACGCCCTTAGAAATCTAAACATTGACTGGTTTTTCATTTTCTTGGTGCTTCCCTTCTCAGGTGAGTGCTTTCTGAACTTCGTCAACACAAGCACGTGGCGGACGCTATTGTTTGCTAGAAAGTTGACAGTAAAGCAGGAGGATGCCCGCTGCATGATGCTCTGCAGTCCAGGTGGATTTTCCTTTAGTATTCTTCTCGAATAACTGGTTGAATAGGTGGAAATGTTTTTCAAATTCTAGCCGTGCTACTGAAGGAGCCATCGCTGTCCCTCCAGGGCGAGATTAAAGAAAAGAACTCTGAAAGTAAAGCGAGCCCATTTCTTTAGCTCATTATGCGGATTGAGGCATGAAAGGTGGAAAGCTGGTTTAAGAGATTTACAGCTGATTTTAGTTAGCCTTTTGTTTGTCGTGTTATTCTGTAGTGAAGAGTAGTAGATGATTAAGAGAGTTAAAGGACTCGTGTCTTGCAATTGGCTCCCTACAAATTGGCAAGAATGAATGAGAACAGTATTCTTCTTAGTTCAACCAGCATGTGGCGTGTACATGGGAGGATCTGGAAAGGAACAATTTTGATGACAAAGGTGTTCCTGATCTTTGAGTACTGCTCTTAGCAACCTGTATGAGTGTTGGAGATTTGTGGGCACAAATAGAATTTTGGAATCACCATCTTATGGATCATGGTTTCTCCGACATCAAAATCATCGACATGCTTCTTTAACGAGGATGTGCTCCTGCGTTGCTTTCATTTATTCAACCATACATGTGACTGAACTGTGGCGTTTGCCTTAACAACTAGACTCCTCTCTCATGCGCTGTCGGCAGGCATGAAAAGATTACTATTATAAGTTTTTGATGTTTGGTGTCCAAGAATAAGTGTGTTCCTTTTGTTTCCCCCCAAAAAAGATATTTCAATTGAAGTCAAGTTATTCGATATCAAGGTTTCGGTTATACATAGATTGAGAAATAGTATGTGAAAGTGTCTCTGTAGTGACAACTGAGGGTTTATTTCTTGAGCAAATTATACAAAATACGTGTTGAACATAAAATACAATATCTACCTACTCAATTAAAAGTAATTACCTGACCCACCCACCCATCCCAGTTAATAACCTTTTTTACCCATATAGCCTGGTTTAGCTTGACTTGTCTGGCTTTTGGCTTGTCATGGCGTGACCTGGTTTAATTTGACTTGGCTTTTATCCGCTGGACAGCTCTCTTTATTTTCCAAGGTGCTGCTACCAAGTCGTGCACTATATTAATCTTTAAGCAAAATTTTACAGCTTGCATCTCTCATGATGTTACAACCTCCTACACTACACTGCTTAAATTTGATATAGTGCAGGCTTGGCGCTTGACGTTTGACCATAATAGATCTCACTGGAGCTGAAAGTTTGAAGATAATCCATCAATTCATGCCATCTTCCAAACTGATGAATGAATTTCTTGATCGGCTTATTTGTAGATAGTCCTTCTTCACTATACTTTTGCACACATTTTCCAAACTTTCCATGTGGTCTTATTGGAATAACTCAGTAATAAAGTTTCATAATGCAATTTGAGGAACATTCTAACCACTATTTTATACATATAAGCTTGAAAGGAACCGAGAAGAAATACTTGTAAGCATGTATACGGGTGAAATCGAGCCTATGGGATGCCCCGGTTCCCGATGAAGTAAACGGAGCAAGAGACAGGAATCGGAATCGAGGCAAGGAGCTCCTCGAGCCAAGGCCCGGGCAAAACACCTGCCCTCGTGAGTATCAGGAACATGACTCCCGGGTTCGGTTCGAATCCCAAAGGCCTCAGAGAGCGTTACTAGATAATCGAGTACGACCAACAGAAGGCCCTGATATCTGTGACCAGTCGGATGTCACGGGATGAATCTTGGCACGTATCGGCAGGAAACCGGTGATTAGCTAAACAGAAGATTTTACCTTTTATAAAATTGTATTTAGGTTAAAACCCCCTTACTATATAAAAAAAATGGGGGGGGGGGGGGGGGGGGGGGACGGGGGGGGGGGGGGGGGGGGGGGGGGGGGAGGGTCTGATTATTCATTAACAACACTATAACATACATATCAAGGCAATATACTCTTATTTTCACTTTTATTCAAAGTTCTTGATTCTGTCAGTCAGTTCATCAGTAACGTGAGCCCGGGATCGAAGGTAGGCATTCCATTAAGCTCTTACTAAATTTGGGATAATTCCTCTTGATTGGTTTGACAATTTATTACGCCATTTGTCTGTTTAATCTAACGCAATTTATTATTTGTATTGAATTAACTCACGTATCCTTAAAATCACTTACGAATTTAATTGTTATCCGTTTTCTAGGGTAAAGAGTTTGGTGCCACAGTGGGGCTAATGATAATAGTGGCAATTTGATACGGATTTCCATAACACACTCTATTTTACACTTGTTTTTTGAGCTTTTAATTTCAGGTCAAAATTTAAAATGTCGAACTCCCAATCTGCCCATTTGAACGTGGATACTAAGTACGGCTACCATGCGAGAACAACAACCTGGTACCCAACAACGAGGTGCCCCTTGCTGACCCCAACAGAGCCCCAATTGCTGATCCGATCGATGCTAACTCACACGTGGCTATCGAAGCGAACTTGCCTACTGACCCCGAAAACAACAGCCGTTGGGGAGACCAGTCGATAGCCCGGAGTACACACGATGGCGAAGGTGATTGGATCAACCTGCGCGTGATCTTCGAAATGTTATAGGCTCAACAGGCAGCGATAGCCCAGTTGCAGAACCAAAGTCGCGCCCCCAGCAGAGTTAATCCCGAATCGTCCTGGGAAAACGCCCGTTGAAATGAACCGGCCACAGAAAGGCCGGGTGAAGCAGAGCCCGGAACCAACCCCGAGATAATAAAGATGCTTGAGGAACTGACAAAATAGGTGGAATTGGGGGAAAAGAAAATCGAAGCCAATGACAAAAAAGTGGAAACCTATAACTCCAGGTTTGATCAAATCCTAGGAGCAACAACGATACTGAAAGGCTTGGATTCCAAGAAATTTGTTCAAAAATCTTTTCCTCTGAGCGCAACGCCAAAGCCGATCCTAAAGAAGTTTCGCATGCCCGAAATTCCGAAGTACAACGGAACAACTGATCCAAATGAGCATGTGACCTCCTACACGTGCGCCATCAAGGGAAACGACTTGGAATATGATGAAATCGAATCCGTTCTGCTGAAAAGTTCGGAGAGACCTTGTCTAAAGGAGCTAGGATATGGTATCACAACTTACCCCCTAATTCTATTGACTCGTTTCCTATGCTTGCAGATGCCTTTGTAAAAGTGCACGCCGGGGCCATCAAAGTCGAGGGCAGAAAATCAGACCTTTTCAAGGTAAAGCAAAGGTATAACGAGATGCTCAGGGAATTCGTATCGAGATTTCAAATGGAAAGGATGGATCCGCCTCCGATCGCAGATGATTGGGCCGTCCTGGTCTTCACCCAAGGACTCAATACCCGAAGCTCATTGGCTTCACAATAGTTGAAGAAAAATATGATAGAATACCTAGTGGTAACTTGGGCCGACGTCCATAACTGGTACCAATAAAAAATTAGGGTCGAAGACGATCAACTCGGGCCCCCTTCCGGACCAGTTTATGTTGTCAGAGCTAGTGACAGATCCAAAAGAGACATTGATCATGAACCAAGATTGAATAGAGACCGGTATCAACCATACAATAAAGATTGAAGGGGTAATGGGTCCAGACGTAACATTGTGATAAGTGAAAGAAGAAGTGACCGAGGTCATAATAATCGGGGACTCATGAGCAAAAGCGATTTTGAAAGATCCGTCGGGCCTAAGGAAGCACCAAGGTTATCGGAGCACAACTTCAACGTCGACGCTTCTGCCGTCGTATCAGCCATCAGACACATCAAAGACACTAAGTGGCCTCGACCATTGCAATCCGATCATGCCTAAAGGGACCCCAACCTAATGTTTAAATATCATGGCACTCACGACCACAGAACCGAATACTGCCGACAACTGAGACAGGACGTAGCCCGGTTATTCAACAACGGACACCTCCGAGAGTTTCTAAGTGATCAAGCCAAAAATCACTTCAGGAATAGAGACTCCAACAAGTAGATCGAGCAAGAGGTACCTCAGCACGTCATTAACATGATCATTGGTGGGGTTGGCATCCCCTAGGGGCCGATGTTAAAGCGCACTAAAGTGTCCATTACAAGGGAAAAATGGATGTACCGAAAGGGACTGTATCTTTTAATGAAGAGGACTATGAAGGCATCGTACAACCACACAATGACGCGTTGGTAATATCTATACTCATAAATAAATTGCGAGTTAAACGTGTGTTGATTGATCACGGTATCTCGGTCAATATCATCAGATCGAGGGTCGTGAAAAAACTGGGTCTACAAGACCAAATTGTACCAGCAGTCCGAGTTTTAAACTGGTTTAACATGACATGTGAGACCAAAAAAGGGGAGATAACCCTGCCGGTAAACATCGCCGGAGCCGTGCCGGAAACAAAGTTCTACGTGATCGAAGTAGATATGAGATACAACACTCTATTTGGTAGGCCATGGATTCACAACATGAGGGCAGTACCCTCGACACTACATCAGTCGTTGAAATTCCCTACACCGGGAGGGATCAAAACGGTTTATGGAGAGCAACCGGCCACAAAAGAAATGTTCTTGGTCGATCAGGTGGTCCCGATATCCGCACTCTCGACGTCGAAGAGCCCGAGTTAGGTCACCAAGGAAGAAACCAATAACAATCACTGACTCTAGCCCCTACCTAACCACAAAAGTAGAGGACGAGCGAGGATGACTATTACGGAGTCCCAAGTCTTTCATAGCCCCTGACGATTCCGATGCCACTAAGTCAATGGTTGAGAGGCTGGAGCAAGTCATATTGATCGAGCACCTGCTCGATCGGAAGTTATACCTTGGCACAAGGCTTACTCCCGATCTCAGGAAAAAACTCATTGATTCCTTATAGCTAACACAAATTGTTTCGCTTGGTCCCATCTTGATAAGACATGGATCCCACCGGAAATTACTACTCACAAGTTGAGCTTAGAACAGAAGTTTCACCCGGTTAACTAGAGGAGGCCTTAGTCCAAAGTCAAGCACGTATTCATCAAATACGAGGTATCCAAACTTCTTAAAATAGGTTCCATTCGGGAAGTTAAATATCCGTATTGGTTAGCCAACATAGTGGTAGTACCTAAAAAGGAAATAAATTAAGAATGTGTGTAGACTACAAAGACTTGAACAAGAAATGCCCTAAGGACTCTTTTCCTTTGCCTGACATCGATTGCATGATCCATGCACCGACTGGCCACAAGATACTCAGCTTTCTCGATGCCTATTCCAGGTACAACCAGATCCGGATGTATCTAGGCAACCAGGAAAAGACTTCATTCATCACTAAATACGACACCTATTGTTATAACATAATGCCTTTCGGACTAGAAAACGTTGGGTCCACTTACCAACGCCTAGTAAATCGAATGTTCGAAGAGAAAATAGGGAAATCAATGGAGGTTTACCTTGACGACATGTTAGTTAAGTCCATGCGAGCAGAGGACCATTTGAAACATTTGCAGGAAACCTTCAATATACTGAAAAGTACAATATGAAGCTGAACCTGGAGAAATGCGTATTCGGAGTCGGGTCCGGGAAGTTCCTTGGGTTCATGATATCCAATCGGGGAATCAAGATCAATCTCGAAAAGATCAAGGCCATAGAAGACATCACCGTGGTGGAAAATATCAAGGCCGTTCAAAGAATAACCGGGCGCATAGCCGCCTTCGGTCGGTTTATTTCAAGGTCCTCCGATAAGAGTCATCGGTTCTTCTCATTATTGAAGAAGAAGAATAACTTCTCGTGGACCCCAGAGTGCCATCAATCTTTGGAAGAACTCAAATGATACCTTTCGAGTCCGCCTTTACTTCATACTCCGAAGGCAGATGAGCAATAGTACTTGTACTTAAACGTGTCTTAGTACGGGAAGAAGGTATGCAATTCCCTATATATTATGTTAGCATGACTCTAGGTGAGGCTGAAACAAGGTATCCTCACCTGGAAAAATGGATGCTCACTTTGGTAAACGCCTCTAGGAAGTTAAAGCCATATTTTCAATGCCATCCTATATGTGTCGTGACTACTTACCCATCGAGGAACATAATGCACAAACCCGAGATCTCAGGAAAATTGGTCAAATGGGCCGTGAAAATTAGTGGGTACAATATTGAATATCGACCCCGAACTACAATCAAATCTCAAATTTTTGTATACTTTGTGGCCGATTTCACTCTGTCCGTAATACCCGAAGTCGAAAAGGAATTATTGTGAACTTGGAGGACCTCCTTGGGGATCTAGACCCTCTTTATGGACGGTGCTTCGAAAGCAAAAGGGTTTGGACTCGGCATTGTGTTGAAGCCGCGCACGGGTAACATAATTAGACAATTTAGAATTGTGAAATTGACTAACAATGAGGCCGAGTATGAGGCCATGATTGCAGGTATCGAACTGGCTAAAAGATTGAGGGCCGAAGTAATTGAAGCAAAATGCGATTCCTTCTTTGTGGTGAATCAAGTCAATCGGACGTTCGAAGTGAAAGAGGAACGAATGCAAAGATACTTGGATAAACTACAGGTAACACTACATCGATTCAAGGAGTGGACCCTACAACATGTACCTCGAGATCAAAACAAAAAAGCCGACACCCTAGCTAACTTATGGTTGTCGGTTGATGATGATAATGAATTCAGCTCGAGAATGGTCGTACAACTAATGAAATCGGTAGTTGAAGAAGGCCACACCGAGATAAACTCGACAAGATTAACCTGGGAATAGAGAAAGAAGTACGTAGATTACTTGAAGATCAGGAAGCTGTCCTCGAATCCTAATGAATCGAGAGCTCTACGCATGAAGACGGCTAGTTCAACATGTCCGAGGATAACACCCTGTTCAGAAGAACATTCGATGGCCCACTCGCCATATGTCTGGGTCCCGGAGACATCGAATATGTTTTTAGGGACACAAAGGCACATGCGGAAACCATTGGGGGGTCGAATCGCTGGTTTGTAAAGTAATTAGAGCCGGGTATTAGTGGATCGACATGGAGAAAGATGCGAAGGAGTTGGTACGGATATGCGACAACTGTCAGAGGAACGCACCGATGATCAATTAGCCCGGGGAGCCACTGCATTCTATCTTGTCACCTTGGCCATTCATGAAATGGGGAATGAACATTGTCGGTCCCCTGCCGTGGGCACCTCGTAAGACTCAATTTATATTATTTATGACTTGCTATTTTTCTAAATGGGTTGAAGCTCATGCATTTTAGAAAGTCAGAAAAAAGAAGAAGTCATTTATTGTATTTGGGATCACATAATATCGATTCGAAATGAGGGTCGAGATCGTATGTGACAACGGGAAGCAGTTCATCGACAGTAAGGTAAACAAATTTTTCGATGACCATAAGATCATAAGGAAGTCAACACCCTATCATCCTAGTGGCAACGGGCATGCATAATCTATAAATAAGACTATACTCCAAAACCTTAAAAAGAGATTGACCGATGCCAAAGTAAAATGGAAGGAAATTTTTCCCGAAGTCCCGTGGGCATACCGTACGACCTTAAAATCTAGTACCGGCGCCACCCAATTTTCGTTGGTCTACGATGCCGAAGCGCTACTACCGGTCGAGGTAGGAGAATCGAGTTTCAGGTTCTGATATACGACCAGAGATTCAAACGGTGAGGCCATGAGCACAAGCCATAAACTATTGGATGAGACGAGCGAGGACGCCCTTGTCCGGTTGGCCGCCTAGAAACAGCAGATCGAAAGGTATTACAATCGAAGAACTAACCTCCAACACTTCAATATCGGGGAGTTGGTGTTAATAAAAGTAACATTGAACACTCGGAACCCGAACAAAGGGAAGCTGTGACCGAATTGGGAAGGTCCATATCGAATTATCGAGTTACCGGCAAAGGTTCGTACAAACTCGAAACAATGAACGATGAACAACTACTGAAAAATTGGAACATAACCCACTTAAAACTATACTATTGCTAAGGTAGGACCCAATTCATTCTTTTTTACATATATTGCGAATTAGAATAACACCGACAGGCAACAACCAAAGGATGATGTAGCTGTTAGGCCTGAACGCACGCGTTTCACTCTTTTTCCCTTGAACCGGTTTTGTCCCAAATGGGTTTTTCGGCATGGTTTTTAATGAGGCAACATTGGATCATTCTAACTTAGAATCGAAGACTGGTTATGAACCGGAATCGATGATCACATCAACAGTATCTGAGCCTTCTCGACAATCGACCTCGAATACTGGGGGCCATCACCCTCGGGTAATGATTTTAGCTAGGAAGGACATTTTGTGCTTGAACAGTCTGGGCTCGGTGTATAGAATTTATTTTAAGGGCCAAACAGTCAAATGAACCGTGCCCGCATAGACCACCTAAGCCATAACCCGAAGCTTGTACACACTTACAATCTTGTATATTACATACAAGAATAAAAGAAAGTTTCTACCTTACAGATACATATTTTGTCCCTTAAGACTATTACATTTTGTTCCTTAAGGATATCGAGCCCAAGGGGCGCCTCTATCCGAATCCAAGAGATCACCCCACTTGGGGACTATCGTCCAAGACAAACTCGGACAACTCGGGCTATCGAAGCTCGGAGGCACAAAAGCCTATTAGGCAGTGCCTAAACTTAAAAGGCTACGACCACCCCACTCGGGGACTATCGTCCATGGAAAGCTCGGACGGCTCGTGTATCGATGCCTAGAGGTACACAGCCTATTAGGCAGTGCCTGAACTGAAAAGGCTACGACTACTCTAGAAATGGCTCGGAGACGTCCGAAGACCGTAATCAAAACATAAGGCCTTCAAAATTCCAAAATGGTTAAGAGGTTACCCTCGACAAAGTTATATCTAAAAACATCTAAACAAGCACTTTGAGGAAATATTCCAGTCATATCGAGCCCCCCATAAGTTTTGAACAAAATTCACATCGAGAACAAATCTTGTTCGAACCTCCGAACAAAGACTTATTACTACGTTTTATTCTGTGCTAAGGCATTTGAAATCTTTGCAATTATAAAGAGGATGCCAAAAATAATAGACTCAAAAATCGCCAAAAGGGAAAAAAGCCTTATATACATTCTAAAATAGTCTTTACAAAGGTCAACAAAAACGACCTCAAAAAAATAAGTGTACAAAATACAAAAACAAAGAAAAATCCTTAAACACTCTAACCTAAAATGCTCTGTTATCTCTCCTCCATATCAACCAACGACTTCCCTTCTATGGCCTCCACGACCGGCGGCCAACCACCCCCTAGTGGTTGCGCTGCCTCCCCAACCTCCCCCACTGTCGCCCAACCATCCACAACCACAAAAAACAATCCCCAACCCATGGATTACGAAAAAATCTTAAAACCTAATGCCATTAATGCCCCCATGCAAACCCTAGCTACGTTACCATTGAAACCAGTTGAGTTCCTTCACGGAGAACCAATTGTGAAGTGGAAGAAACAAGAAGTAAAGCAATCTATCGTACAACAAGGGCTTCAACTTGCAATTCTTGGAAAATTTTCGTATGGGAAACTTGTTATTAGTGAATTACGTAAAGTAATTCCAATTCAATGTGAGATTAAAGGCCATTGTTCAGTTGGTTTAATTGAAGATAGTCATGTGTTGATTAGGCTGTCGTTATTGGAAGACTATGTTCATCTTCTTTCAAAGCCATCTTTTTATTTAAAAGCTCAGTCAGACATGTGGCAGATGCGTTGTACAAAATGGAATCCATGGTGGACACATGATGAAGAGACTCCCATTTCCATATCCTGGATTAGCTTTCTAGAACTTCCACCTAATTTCTCTGGTAAGGAATGTGTATTTTCCTTAGCTCGTGCAGTTGGTAATCCATTACATGTAGACCTAGCCACTCAAAATGGGACTAAGCCTAGTTGTGCTAAGATGAAGGTGGAAGTTAACTTGTTAGGTAAATTCCCTCATCGTATTAAGATTGTGGAAAAGGCTGATGAATCTGGGCCAGAAGAGTTCAAGTGGATAAGGATTAAGTATGATAATATGGCAAAATATTGCAAGACTTGCAAAAAACAAGGGCACAGTGAGGCATAATGCTGGGTAATTCATCCTGAATTACACAAGAGATTTGAAGAAGGTGTTGAGGAACAAATCAAAGAGAAGGCAGTTGTGGTGAGTTCAAATGCAAATGGGACTACTGCAAATTCAACAAAGGTCCTAACTAGTGGAAAGGTGGTTGGTAGGTCTACTACGAATCATGCCAAGCAGGAATGGATGCAAGCAAGGAAGAACAAATACCAACGAGATAATAGGGTCACCTTATTGATAACAAACAAGGAAAGGAAGCTGACAAGGGTAAAGGGAAGGCCAAAGCTGAGGAAGTTGCAACCAAGAACAAGTTTGATGCACTAGAGGTTGAGGAAGTTCATCAGCCTACTCTACAAATTACTGAAGGTAAAAGTGAGGATCATAGCAATGGTAAGAAGAAGGACATGGGGAAAAGCAAGCTCAGAAGGGCCAGGAAAAGGAAAAGGAAGTCAATACTCAACATGAACTTAAGCATGTGAAGAAGGAAGCGGTAGAGAAGGTGGTGGAAAATGAGCATAATGGCAACCCTATTATTTCTGGGATTCAGTACTCAGTTCCTAAAGATGATCAAGAGTTAGCTAAGGCTAATTCTAGTGTTCCTAGTGATCAACGTACTAATGAAGGGCTAAAAAGGAATCCATAATCGACCGGGTTCATAGAAGGTTTGGGACTAGCAAAGAGAAGCTAAAACAACTCAATGTGACAACAAACCAATCTTGCCATGAGATTCCATCTCAAACATTTGCAGATTCTGGGCAAATTGAGGATCTTGATGAGGTAAACTATACTAAGTTCTTATGGAGCGATGCAATTGAGGTTGAGGATGATCAGCTGGGCACAAGAAAGACAACAGAAGACAAGGTGAAGAAGGACAAAAAGCCAACCTCACCTGGCGATAGGTTGGTGACGCCAGGCTTAAAGCCAGGGTCACCAGGCGTTAGGCTGGCGACGCCAGGCCTAAAGCCAGGCTCCCCAGGTGTTAGGTTGGTGACTCCAGGCCTAAAGCCAGGTGCTCCTGATGAGACAGCCACAGTAAGCCCTAACCCTAATGCAACTGGAGAGATTTTGGCATATGTAGATGGTGTTCCGGTGTATGCATCGGAGAACAAACTTTGTTAATGGGAAGTCTAGGGATGATATAGTGGGATCAAACCAACTTTCAGGAAATGGGAAGGGTGGTGATCACACTAGAACAGTGATTTCAGAGCGGAATGCTACAGTAACTCCTGGGCTAGGCAGTGTCTATGAGCTGCAATTCAAAATAAAGCAGGAAGATATCAAGGGGTATGAACAGGCTGATGAGCGGGCAATTGTTCCAAGAGCATCTGGGGAAATAGAGGAAGTACCTATGGATTCTGTTTGATCAAATTATGCAGCCGCAACTTAGTGTTCCACTGAAGACTCCTCTTCAACATTTACATGACTTAGTTACATACAATGTGGCACCAATTGATGAAGGCTTAATGAGACAAAATCCAATGGAGGATGAAGGAGATGATGAATCAACAATAGAAAACTTCAAACAAGTGGCTAGGGAAGAAGATTTATCATCCACAACTAGTGCTAAAGGAGGTAAGAAAACTAAGAAGAATCAGAATAAAGAGCCACCGCAACCTTCAAGAATAATGCCTAGGAGGGCAACTTCTCTATCTAAATGATGATGATCAAAACATTAATATGGAACATAAGGTCTGTGAATACACAACATGCCTTTCCTAGGGTGATCAACATGAATAGGGAGCATAGTTTTTGTGTAGTTGCATTGATGGAGCCTTTTCAAAATAAGGGATTCATTGATTGATATAGAAGGAGGTTGAATATGGAGATTGCTTGTGCAAATATTAATGGGCAAATATGGTTGTTCTTTGATGCAATGGTGGAATGATAATTAGTGGAGGATACTAAGAAACAAGTGACTGTGAGACTGTTTCACCATGACCTGGGGCAGCACATGATGATGACATTTGTTTATGCAAAATGTAAAACAATGCCGAGGTTGGAATTGTGGGATCACTTGTATTACTTAGCAAGTGATATGAAATTGCCATGGTTGGTAGGGTGGATTTCAATGTGATATTGCATGAAGATGAGAAAATAGGAGGACTTCCAGTACACCCTCTTGAATATGAGGATTTTGCATTTTGTGTAAACTCTTATGGTTTGTTTGAGCAAGGATATAAAGGAAGTCCATTTACATGGTAGAATGGGAGACCCAATGCTGCGTGTATATTCAAGAGATTGGATAGGATCTTTGTGAATTTTCCATTTCAGAACATGTTGCCAACTGTTGAAGTTGAACATCTAATCAGAACTGGATCAAATAATGCACCATTGCTAATGACATGTGGGGAGAAGACCACCAATTTTGTCAAGCCTTTCAGGTTCTTGAAGAAGTAAGGGCAATAAATTTTGAGCTTAGTGGGGAGAGAGATAGTGGCCCTGATGGATTCACTGGTTTTTTTTATCAAACATGCTGGGATGTTATTGGTGCTGATATACACAACATGGTGCTATACTTCTATGGAGGAGCTGCACTGCCTAAATCCATCACTCGCACCAATCTAGTGTTGCTGCCTAAGAAACCTAGAGTTTAGACCTTTTCTGAATTAAGACCCATTAGTTTGAGCAACTTCATTAATAAGGTCTTGTCTAGGGTGTTACATGATAGATTGGAGAGTTTTTTGCCTTCTATAAATCAATCCATATTTGTAAAGGGTAGGAGTATATTTGAGAACATATTATTGACTCCATAAATTGTCACTGACATAAGGTTAAGGGGAAAGCCAACTAATGTGGTGATCAAGCTTGATATGGCTTATGCCTATGATAAGGTTTCATGGAAGTACTTATTGCATGTGCTAAGAAAGATGGAATTTTCTGAGAACTTCATCAACATGGTGTGGAACTTGGTTTCTAATAACTGGTATTCAATATTGATGAACGAGTAGTCCTCAGGGTTCTTTAAGTCTACAAGGGGTGTGAAGCAAGGGGATCCCCTATCTCCAACATTGTTCATTCTGTCAGCTGAGGTGCTTTTCGGGTCTTTGAATAAGCTCTTTGAAGACAAGTCATTTGAAAGATTTGGAATGCCTAAGTGGTCTGATCCTTTAAACCACTTGGCATATGCTGATGATACTATAATCTTTGCTTCTTCTCATCCTCCATCCTTGAGAAAGATTATGACAGTGTTGGGGAACTATGAGAAGATATCATGCCAGATTATCAACAAAGATAAGATTTCATACTACATGCATTCAAAGGTTGCTAATGGATTGTTTCAAGCAGTTGGAGCTATTACAGGATTTGCAAGAGGTAAATTCCCCTTCACATATCTAGGGTGTCCTATCTTTTACACTAGAAGGAGGAAGGACTATTATGAGGATCTTATCAAGAAGGTGAAGGCTAAATTGCATTCATGGAAAGGAAAGCTGCTGTCAATTGAAGGAAAGGCAACACTCATTTCTAGTGTGTTGCAAAGTATGTCAGTCCACATGTTATCAGCCTTTGATCCACCAAAAAATGTCCTGGAGCATCTTCATAAGATATTTGCTAGGTTCTTTTGGAGCACAAAGGAAGAAGGGAGAAGCAGACATTGGACTTCATGGCAAAATCTTTGCCTTCCTAAAGAGGAAGGGGGCCTAGGTTTTAGGTCCTTACATGATGTTTCAAGGGCACTGTTTGCTAAACTATGGTGGAGGTTTAGGACCACAAAATCTTTGTGGTCTAATTTCAGGTGGAATAAGTATTGCAAGAAGGAGTTACCAACAATGGTGCAGTTTAGGAGATGGTCTCATGTTTGGAGACAAATACAAAATGCTAGGGAGGAAGTAGAACATGAGATCCTATGGGGATTGAAGAGTGGAACAACTAATATTTGGCATGGAAATTGGACTGGATTGGCTACACTTTATCACGTATTACCTGAAGAATTTCCAATCAATGAAGATCTTCAGGAGGTGGTAGAACTACGACAAGGTGAAGCATGGGATGATCAGCTGCTAGATCAAACTTTCAATGAGGAAATTGCAGTTAATATAAGGCTAAATGTGCATTATGAAGGCAATGAGGGATACTGGGATAGACCATACTGGATGCCAACTCCTTCATGCAAGTTCAGTGTTAGCGGTGGTTGGCAAATATTAAGGTATATGGCTGATCCTAATCAGGAATTCATGTTAATGTGGATTAAAAGCTTACCATTCAAGATATCCTTCTTCTTGTGGAGATTTTGGAGGCATAAAATAGCCAATGATGACATATGGAAGAGGCAAGGGAAAATGGTGATGTCTAGGTGTTGGTGTTGTCAGCAGCCCCAAGAGCAAAATATTGAGCATATATTTGTCACAAGTCCTACTACCTCGAAGGTATGGAACTTGTTCATGGGGGCTGCTGGAATTACTGTGCCATTGATTCAATTGAAGAAGGTTATAAGGCATTGGTGGTATGATCAAAGTTAAAGCCATTGTATCAAGCAGTACCAACTATCATCACTTGGGAGCTTTGGAAGAGAAGAAATGCAGGTAAACATGGGGGTTCAGTGTACACAAATAGGGTGAGTCACGAGATCAATAGGACATTGCATCAACTGGAAAGGGTGAGGTATGCTTGGATGCCTAATATTCCATTGTTATGGCCAGACATGATTCAATAATTTGAAGGATATAAACCTATATTGATCACTACAAGAGTAACATGGCAACTTCCTTTTCATGGTTGGTACAAATGCAATAATGATGGAGCCTCAAAAGGAAATCCTGGTCCTAGCTCCTTAGGCTTTTGTGTGAGGGATGATGAAGGTGATGTGGTGTATGCTAGGGCAGTAGACCTGGGGGTGACAACTAATGTGGTGGCTGAAGCTAAGGCTATTCTTCAAGGGTTGGAATACTGTGTGGAGCATGATCTTCACCCTATCATATTGGAGACTGATTCATTGGTGATAGAAGGGGAATGGGATCCTCCTTGGGTAATTGCACATGATGTAAAGAAAATTATAGAGATGAAGGGAAACTTCAATGTGATCTTTCAACATGTGTTTAGAGAAGGCAACTTAGTGGCGAATCTTATAGCTGACATTGTGTTTTCTTTTGCAGGTACATCTGAGTTTCATTCGTTCTCTGAAATGCCTAGTGCAGGGAGGAGGTTGATAAATCTAGACAAATCTCAAACACCTAACCTTAGGGTTAGGATAGCAAATAGAAGAACCCCAAACTGATGGCTTCACAGGATTGGACTCTGCACAAACCTGCATGTTTCTTTGTCTCATTCAGTATGTAATTAAGGTACTTCCCAGTGGTATTAGCATGGTCATATGCTCATTCAGGGGGTGATTTGAGTGTATAGGAACAATGCGATAAGCAGGTGTTGGATGATTCAATTTATCCTACTTCGAATTTGGCCAAATGCTAAGGAAAGCGCTGAACCTTTCATGTGGTATTTCTGAAGATTGTTGAATCATTTCTCAGTGGTATTAGCATGATTTCACGCTCAATCTGAGGATGGTTTAGCAATGTTTAGAATGATGTATACAGTAAAGGTTCTAGCATGGAAATGTATAAGCTTACAAGAACAAAAAAGGCACAGTTACAAAGCCTGCCTAAAGCCAGGCTATCTACATGTTAATTTTGATGAGTGAGCACATGAGTAATAGTTGGACAACTTCAGTTCACTGCATATGGAGATCATATAGTAGTTGCACTTGGAAGACTATGTTGGCTTCAACTCTGTGGTGGAGATGTTTGGAATTCATTTTAGCCTATGGACAGTATACCCTGGCGCCTGGTGAGAGCTTGATAAGTGCTGCTTGATATTTTTCAATAGCAATTGGATTCACATACACAGACATGAGAAGGAAGCATTCAACTTATGTTGTAAAAGATAGTTCATGCAACTTCTATTTTGGTTTGGACATTTTGTAAGCTTTGGACCCATTTTTGGATTTTATTTATATATTATCCACTAGGAAGCCTGCCTAGTGGTATATTTGCTTAAAAAAAGAAAACTCCTTAAGGCACCTAAGCCAGGTCTTCACCAAAACCCGCCTCATCACCACAACCATTAGGATCTTCTCCATCCTCGGGTTTGCCGGAGTCCTCAGAGCCTTCCTCACCCTCAGGGTCAGCCAGCTTCTTGGCCTCGGCCTCGAGCCTTTTCGCATCTTCGATCTTGGCCGACAGGTCAAAACCCTAGTTATGGACTTCCTCGAGAGTCTCCCTTCGAGACAACCACTTCACATATTCAACAGTAACTTTCAGGCGGACCCGGGATGCCTCAACATCAGCCATATACTAGGACACCATCTCTTCATCATCATCCCTGGTTATTTCGGACACGGCTCACTATTTCGAGCTCGTTGCCAAGGGCATACCATTCAGCAATGGCCGAGCCCAATTGAAAGTTGAGGTCTTTGACTTGTTCAGCCCGTGCTTTGGCCTTTTCTCTCGCTACTCGGAGTTGGACCTCGACCGATGCCAGCTGCTCCCGGACGGTCTCCTTCTTCGAAGCCAATCAATCCTTTTTTCCTTTCCACCCTTCGGACATGGCCTTGACCTCGTTCATCTCAACTTGAAGTTGGTTGATCCTGTCAACCTTCGATGGACCTGGGAGGTTTGGTCGTTAGTCGCCATGTCTAACTCGTCATCGCTAACTTCATAAATCGTTACCAATTCCACCAAGTCAGCATGCTCCTTCTAATCCGCATCCAACTTGGTCTAGAGACTCTTGACTGCTTCTTCTCCTTGCTCGCTGAGAAGCTTATACATGTCCCTCTTCTCGGCGAGCTCCCTGACCTCAACTTGGGCTGGTTAGCCTCAGCCCGGTACCGAAGAAAACTTTCATGATGGAGTACCAAGGCATGTGAAAATATAAAAGAGAAACGACACAAGAGATATCAAAAACTAAGTTAGAAGATGAAAGAGCGTAATGACGTCTTACCTGGTTTAGTGCTTGCTGCGCTTCATTGAATAAGCACGACACATCCACCTCATTCATTTTTGCCTAGTCTTCTTCGGTTAACGGGCATTCTCCGGGACGATGATGATTATTGACCGCTTATGACCAGGATCCATGCTTGGGGAAGGGAACTTGTTAATTAATTTTTGGCTCGAGTTCAGCCCACCGACCTCCGAAGATGGGTCTTTCCTCGACACCACCAATTCGCCCAACTTGGAGAAGTCTTCCAGAGCGGTTGAGTCCACACCTTCAAAAAAGGAACGAAGGGGATCGACCCCACCATGGGCCCCTTCATTGGATCACTCCTTCGCCGGTGGGGCTTCGTCGAACATGGACTCGATGAACGCGGTCGACCCCGAAACCTCTATGACACCGGGCGGAGATGATCCGGTGTCTCGAGAGGTCTCAGAGATTACCTCTACATCATCTGTGAGGCTTCGTCAAACATGGACTCGATGAACGCAGTCGACCATGAAATTTCTATGACACCGAGCGGAGCTGATCCGGCGTCTCGAAAGGTCTCGGAGCTTACCTCTACATCGTCCTCCTGAACCTGAGGGGATAAACCTCTGTTGTTTCCCCCTCGGCTGCCACCTGCTCTTCGGGGAAGGTAGGTTCACATGCCACAAAAAAATCACCTTCCTCGGGCTCGTCCTGATCCAGAAAAGCGAGTCCGAGTCGGGCACTCAGGAGCAAGAACTCTCCTTTGGCTTACGCGCCAACCTTTGCCTTGGCTTCTTCTTCTTTATCCCGAGGAACTCGAAGCCCTCCTTCTATTTTTCTCTCCTGCTGCAGCCCGGAGCTCCCTTGAAGTAGAGGGATCAACGGACAGGTCCTCGCCCCCTGCTAAAGGCCTAAGCTCGATGTTCTGAGGCAAGTATGCAAAAAGAAAAGAGCGGGAATGAGGATATGATGCTGGAAAAAGAGCCTAGTGTTACTTATTCAGGATAGCAATCTTACTGTGTGAACGGGCCTCCCAACGACCCTTCGAGATTTCGTGCCACAAGCGCTCAGAATAAGGCATCTGCAAAAAAATGCCCTCGATCCACTCCTTGATCCAAGGAATGGCATTTGTGACTCGAGCAAGGGCTGCACCACCGCAAATACCGATGAGGAAAAGAGAGATAAAACATAAAATCAACATTTAAAAGAATGTTATGCTTATGTGATACATTACACTTCTCAAGGAATGGCCTAAACTTGGCAGGATCAAGTCTGCGGTCCTTACCTGGACAAAGCGTCCCTGCCAACCCCGGTCCCGATCCTCGTCGATGCTTGAAAATGGGGCTTTGCTTGCCCGGCATACGAGCTTTATCAGCCCCCCCCAGAAATATTGGGGGCTGTAGATGCAGAATAGATGATCGATGGTGAACAAGCATGATCGACTTTGTTCACAAAGTATTGAAGGAGGATTACGATCCTCCATAGAGACTGATGGATCTGACCAAGGAATACGTCATACCTCCTACAGAAGTCCAGAATAATTGGGTCCATCGGGCCTAGTGTGAAGGTATAAGTATAAACACTCAAATACCCCTCCACATGGGTAGTAATGTCGTCATCGGTCTCGGTATTACTATGTCGTTATCCCCGCAACCGCAGTCCTTTCGAATCGCAGGAAGCACGTCTTCGGTGATGAAAAAAATATACCTAGATACCGCCTCGCATCAACCTTGCACCGACGAGGGCTTTTCGACCTTAAAGTCTTCCGCGACCGAACACCCTCTAGGGACGAACATTTTCAAGGAGGCTCGGCAGCCGGTTCATCACTAGATGTGCCCGGAGCAGATTCTCAAAGACGACCACTTTGGGAGTGGTCTCTTCGACTTCGGTGGTCGGCTGTAAAGAAGAATAAGAAACTTTTTGGGGAACAATTTTGGAAGTTTTTGCCATTGTTTTCTGGAAAAAGTTTTAAAAGTATGAAAGAAGGTTGGGAGATGAAGGGTAAAAACTTGCTGAGAAAATCAAGCGTGCTGGTTTGGGTAGAAGATAAATAAAAGCTAGCAATTTGCTGAGAAATCTTGAAGAACGAAGGTAAAAAAGTTGTAGTATGAAGAAAGGCAATAATATCCTGAATATTCGAAGGTAGAAGCTAGGTCAAAAAGTAAAAAATGAATAAAAGAGGGGAGTATTTATAGAGGCTTCGCGCCGTTTTGCGTCTAGGGACGACATGCCGATGGTTGGCATGCGTTTGAAGTCACTATGACGCGACTGACAGGATGTTTTGAATTCTTTGTCATTTCTGTCACAGCGTATTGAAGAAGGAATCTAAACGCACATGTCTTTTCTCGTTGTTTCCGTAAACTTACTCTCCGAGAAAAAAATGGACTATATGTATACGGGTGAAACCGAGCTGATGGGACATCTCGGTTCCCGATGAAGTAAACGAAGCAAGAGACCTAACAGTAAGGAACCAGAATCAAGGCAAGGAGCCTCTCGAGCCGGGGTCCGGGCAAAATGCCTGCCCTCGGGAGTATCGGGGCCATGACCCACAGGTTCAATTTGAATCCCAATGCCTCAAAAAGTGTTACCACATAATCGAGTATGACCAACAGAAGGCCGTGATATACGTGACCAGCCGAATGTCACAACGTGAATCTCGACACGTATTGGTAGGAAACCGGTGATTAGCTAAACGGAGGATTTTACCTTTTATGGAATTGTATTTAGGGTAGAACTCCCTACTATATAAAGAGGGGGGGGGGGTATGATTATTCATTAACGACACTGTAACACGCATATCAAAGAAATATACTCTTTTTCTCACTGTTATTCAAAGTTCTTAATTATGTCCGTCAGTTCATCATTAACGTGAGCCTGGGATCGAAGGCAGGCATTCCACTAAGCTATTACTAAATCTGGGATCACTCCTCTTGATTGGTTTGACAATTATTTACTTTATTTATCTGTTTAATCTTACGCAATTTATCATTTGTATTGAATTAACCCACTTATCCTTAAAACCACTTACAATTTTAATTATTAATCATTTTTAGGGTAAACAAAGCAATTGTTCCCTTTTGTTCTCATAGCAGCTGTAGCACTTTGAAGACAATGAGAAACCCTTCCAAGTGTTTGGCTTACAAAAGACAACTGATTTCCTAGAACCTTAGTTCTCAAGTTGGGTTTTAGAAATGTTTTTTAATAAAATGTTTTATTTTAGAATCAAACAAGATTTTCTTTGGGTTTCCTAAATATTTCCTAAAAATGCATTCCTTTAAAATAACAATAGTAAGGAGGCACCAGTGACGCAATTATTTGGGAATGGTTTGGTTTGGCAAAAGTACTAAAATCCTGTTTGTCCAATGATAAGCAAACAAACCATTCTAATAATACCAGGGATTACTGCCTACAGTAATTTTGGAGCACACACAAGCGCATGAGGGCGGATTAGGGAACTTTTTTAGTAACATTGTTATTTGTTTTCCTTTTCTTTTTTTTCAACTTTTCTAGCATCGTTGTTTCAATTTAAATGACACATTTTTCTTATTAGTCAGTTCCAAAAAGAATGTCACATTTCTACAATTGAAAATAATTCAACTTTAAATTCTTTATTTTACCCATTTTACCCTTGCAGACAATAAATTTGCGTCATGAAAATAATCGAGACTGAAAATTATTACAACAATCATAGTAATTTATATCAAATGGTTGAGTGTTACAATCTCTATGATTCCTCTAATTCTTCTTTACAACAGTAAATAAATTCAACGGCCTTTGAGCTTGATCTTGAATCTATATTTGTTGTCATGAACAATGATCTTGAATTCAACTAGCACGAACTTTTGATTTGAACTCGTAGTCTTTGAACCTTGATTTGTTCTTCGTTCTTGAGCTTGAACTTGATTTCTTGATCTTGAACTTGATTGCTTGAAGCTTGAAACTTGTGGAGGAATTTGCAGCGTTTGACACACGAGCTCTTTCTTGCTTCTTGTTATAACTTATAGTGTCTTTTATGGGTTATGAAGACCCCTATTTATAGTTGTGGGAGAGAAGAGTTATGATAAGAACAATCTCTTTCCAACCAATCAAATCGAAGTGTGACAAGGTCACATTTGATTGGCCAGAACATGTCACTTGCGCACGTGGCACACTTTCATTAGCCTTTTAATGTGACTTGGCATGCATTGTCATTTTGACACGTGGCATGATCCTATTGGCTCTTCCGCTTGACTTGGCATGCCACGTCATAGGACACGTGGCACCAAACTGGGCCTCTAAGAAGATGATATCTTGGGCTTAATGAAGTGGGCTCATCACTTTAGCCCAATTAAATGGGCTAGCCTAGTCAATATTTAATGGACTTAAGTAATTAATCAAATTGTATTAGCCCATAATATTTGTTTGGACTAATATGTTTAAAATATAGTCCAAATTATTTATTAAAATTAAATCCAATAAATTTTGCATGCTTACAAATGCCCCAACTTTAAGATTTATCGGGGTATTTACACAAGATTAGACTTGAAGCACGGATTTATTAAGTTGCGTACTTCCTCCAATTGGTCGAATTAAGAGTTTCGCCAATGCATATGGGAATTCATTGAATTATTGCTCTAGAAACATACTTTAACTCATGAATAAACCAATTTTAGTCAATTGGTTCATTTGTCTATTAACGCCAAAGTCATTTTCATTGCATTTATATCTCTTAACAAGTAGATAATGTATTGAGAATTATAATTCAAGTCTTTGGCCAATTGCACAATCATTAAATTTTGTCCACTTTACCAAGAATTATGACACGTAAAAGGATCCAAAAGAATTTCCTCTTGCCACTCCATTAAGCATTCGGAGAAGGAAAAACTTCAGCCGCCTCCCTCCTTAACGAGTCCCAATCCTTTTCCAAGACTAAATGTTGCAATTCCCACATCAAAAATTACTATTCGACAGCCACTTTTTGTTATTTGTATAAACCCATTCTCCCACGTTCATTAAGCATAGATTTGTAACTTGCACACCTGCTCGAATTCACATCTGCCAGGTAGAGTTTTTTTTGTTGCGTTTTTTGTTTTAGGTCAACGAGGAGGATATGTTCTTGTTTAACAAGATAATTCATCCATGAAGAAGATAATCATAGGCTGTGAGGGATAGGTACTCATCCTTGCCCAAATATTATCGGAGAGATTACTCTCAATATGGCCCGACTATCAGAGAGATTACTCTCAAGGTGACCCGACTATCAGAGATATTACTCTCAAGGTGAGCCGACTATTGGAGAGATTACTCTCAATGAGGCCCGATATCATAGAGATTATACTCAAAGTGACTCGAATATCGAAGAGATTACTCTCAAGGTGTGAAGGGATGGATACTCATCCCTGCCCGAATACCGAAGGCCATTTCATCCATTTAGACCTTTGTGCCCATTCTAATATTCTTGTTTTTGATTTGATGACCCTTTTTTTGCAGCCCGAAGAGATGGAAAATTTTAAAGACTATACCTCACCTTCCCCTAAACTTAGATCGTAATCGAGACTGAATATGACATAGAATAAACAAAGCTTTTGGTTCACACCCCGCAAGCTGGCTGGTATGAAGCCTCATGGCCTTCTTTGAGGAACTTGCTTCATCTAGAAAACTGGACCTTGGAGCACAAGTCTACTTCTAATCTATTGTCAAAGATGTGGTCTCTCCAAGCGCCAATCCATCATCACGTAAACATTGCTAGCACCCTTCCAAACTTAGGGCGTCGCATAATTCAAGGATAAGTACATTGGGGAAACATAACAACAATCGAGGGAGAGTATCTTCATATTCCAGGTTATTGGGAATGGGATGAAGATGTACTTGATGGAAGCCAACAAAGCCTGAGTACAACAAAGATTTATGATGTTGTATATGCCTCACTATTCACTTATGATCGAAACTCAAATATTTTGCAAGCATATTGTGAGGCTTGGTACCCCAAGACGAACACACTTCTTACATCAGCTAGGGAACTATTTATCTCTCTTTGAGACTTAAATATCCTTAGAGGTCTGCCCATTTCGGGTTTTCCGTATGAAGAAGTGGTACATGAGACAAGAGAACTCATTGGTTTGGATGAAAAACAGATGAGATTTATTCCTCGATCCTACGAGTATTTATTTGTTGCCTTCCATCACCTTAAGGAAGGTACATGTTTTAACCAAAATGTTTCCTTGAGCAAGTGGACAAATTTTTAGTATAAGAAAGCTTAAATATATAAACATGCCCCACTTTGAAAGTAAATCCGCGTGCCTAAGTTGACAGATAATCCTAACGGAGTTATTCCCGAGACAACTAGGTGGTCGAGTGATTAAGAAGCTACATTCTCCAAGCTTAGAGTGAGGTCTGACAAGAAAGATGAAAAATATATAAAAACCTTCTTATCATGTTGGATATGTGAATTTGTCTTTCTCTATAAGGCAGAGAACTCCATTCGTCCCGAGAGTTTTAAGATGGCAAGCGGGCGAAAGATTAGCCTTGCGGTCCCAGTTTTGGCGAGTAATTATCATGGTTTGAATAAAGTTTTGTGTTCTTCCTAAATCTACAGGTCAAAGTTTGTTTTCCCATCCATTATGTTTATGGTTGGCTTGCACATTACCTCAAAACCCATTATCCACTTGCTAAGGGTCCGTCTGTCCCTTTGATGGTGGCATATTCAGGAGAGGGAGTCGCGAGATACTTTGGAAATAAGGGTGCAGAAAACGCATCCACAATGGAGAGAATATAGTTTGGACACCAACAATGTTAACTAATTGTTGTCCTTATTATTATGTGGATAACGAGGCCCCTCAAGAGTTGGAGTCAAATTACTTCACGAGCTTACGTTTTAATTACCTCCCTTTGAGGTATGATAACTCATTCATCATCTAGCCATATAGCTCGCATCGGTTCGGTCGACAATTTGGATTTTACCAAAACGTCCCCGTTTTTTTGGAGAATGATATCCTTAGCGCCTCTCTAAATGAAGGACTCGGATTTTGGAGGATTTGCACACTGTATCGGTCTATGTAACGTGCGGCTTTTCCCCCAACGGGAGATCTTGTGGAGAATCTTTTCTCAACTAATTATATGTCTTAGTGGGAGAAAGCGCAGAGAAAGTTTCTCGAGGATAATTTACAAGCTCTAGTAGACAATGTTGGGCTAAAATTTACTACTCTTTTAGGAGTTGAAGATCAAGGTGTTGGAAATATGCTCTCAAAGTCAATGAACCACTTACTCCAATCCCAAAAGTAGTTACACAACATAAGAAAAGGAAACATAAATCCTCAAAGGCATCTTTGAAAGATGTGATGTGCATTTCAACAGATATAGAGAAACACCCTCCAGTTATTCCATTTAGCACGCGAGTTCCTCAAGATACAAGCCAGAGTACCAATGAATATCAAAATTGGAAAAGGAAATGACCTAAACCGGTAGAGATCGTACATGTTCCAAGTGTTGATAGTCCTTCAAGAACGCATACAGCTTGTAACAAAGAGGTAAAATACAATCACCTCGCCTTTTTTTTTGAACCAATAGCTTCACCAAAAATTACTTACTTTCTTTGCTTTTTCCTTATGCAGTTAAATGCCATTGGGCATCCGATGGTATCCCCACATGACAAGCCGCAAGTGAGTGATGAATATATTGGAGGGCCTACGTCTAAAGTGAAGTCATCTTCAAAGGCATCATCTCTTCCTCATGACAAAGCCTTGAAAAGACAAACTCCAAATGGGATAACTCACGTTCCACCAATGACAAATGTAGCAATATCTATTTTTGAAGGAAAGAGCATTGTCTTTAATTGCAAAAAGGAAATCATCTTGGGACTTTGGGAGGATATTTGCAATAGACTCTCCAAAACTCGTGCATAATTGCTCTCATCTTATAGGGAGCAAATCACTAAGATTTTCGAGGATATGAAAAAGGCGAATATTTTGGATCTTTCTCCATTAGAGTGTTTACTGAATTCTCTTTTAGAGCTTGCTGCTTCATATGGCAAAGAGCGATCCAATTTGGCCAATAAGACGAGTGAATACGAGAAGCTAGAACTGATTTCCAAAGCTAAGGAGCGTCTCGAATCGTTCACACTTGAAGCAAGTGATAAAGTAAGAAAGTTTTCTCAAGTGAAAAGAAACTGAAGAGAGTAGTGAAGAAGTTGTAGACATTACAACAAGAGAAGGAGAATCTTGAAGGTGTTATAGAATCGACTGAAAAGGAGGTTTCTACCGAGACTGAGGTCTCTTCATTTGACAACGTAAATTTGCTGACTGTTGATAATTTAGCCAATCTGGAGAAGAAGAAGAACCTGGAGACTGGCTGTCAAGAATTGATCAACTACAAGTTCTAGTTAGATTAGGCTATTATCATTATCTTCCCTTTTATCTTTATGTTAGATTGACATAGTGGATATTTATTTCGTTTTAAATAAGACTGCTTCTCTTTTTCTATACATTGTCCGACGTTTATCTTAGTCGCATAATTTTTAACTTTACGCGCTTGTAACAGAGTCCAAATAACGAACCATTTGATTTCTCAAAAATTAGACTTCAATATATAAAACATATCCAAAACTTAGAATCAAACAACTTCAGAATCTCCCTAGATAATGTTTCGAAACCAACTTTAGATTTCACCACGTTGAAAATTTCAGATTTGCGCAGTCTCACCAAAAAAATCATATCTTGGTGTAGAAAAGTCAAAATCACGAACCTTTTGATATTTTTGAAACTTAACTTACAAATATTATCAAAAATGCAAAATTTAATGCCTTAAGGATAGTTGCAGATAATAGTTCAAAATCAATGTTAAATTCTAACACGACGACGATTTCAGATTCGCGCGACTTCACCAAAACTTTTGTATCTTGATGCAGTAACGTCGAATCACGAACCGTTTGATTTATTGGAAACTGAACTTCCAAATATGCACAACAACAACAAACCCAGTATGTTCCCACCAAGTGGGGTCTAGGGAGGGTAGTATGTACACAGACCTTACCCCTAGCTAACAGGTAGAGAGGCTGTTTCCAATAGACCCTCGGCTCAGGAAGGGTAATAAGAAGAAGTGGATAGAAAGAAAGGAAGAAAGAGGGAAGATAAAAGAAAAAGGAACAGATAAAGGATAAGTAGTACCAAATACTAGCAACATGATACAATACCTGAGGCGAACAAGACTACATAACGTAACAAAAATCTAAGAATATGAAGGGGCATGCATGCTACTAAGACTATCGGTGAGAAACTAAACACTACCCACTAACCTTCTACCTTAATACTCAACCTCCACACCCTCCTATCAAGAGTCATGTCCTCAGTAAGCTGAAGCAGTGTCATGTCCTGCCTAATCACCTCTCCCCAGTACTTCTTAGGCCTACCTCGACCTCTTCTCAAACTCGCCATGGCCAACCTCTCACACCTCCTAACAGGGGAATCAATGCTTCTTCTCTTAACATGTCCGAACCATCTTAGCCTCGACTCCCGTATCTTGTCCTCCACGAAGGCTACTCCCACTCTGTCCCAGATAAATTTATTCTTAATCTTATCTCTCCTGGTACACCCACACATCCATCTCAACATACTCATCTCTGCTACTTTCATCTTCTGCACGTAGGAGTTCTTGACTGGCCAACACTCAGCCCCATACAGCATAGCTGGGCGAACCACCACTCTATAAAACTTGCCCTTAAGTCTTGGCGGCACGTTCTTATCACATAAAACACCGGAAGCAAGCCTCCACTTCATCCATCCCACTTCGATGCAACAACATCTTCGTCAATCTCCCTGTTACCTTGGATAATAGACCCGAGATACTTAAAACTCGCTCTCTTGGGGATAACTTGAGCATCAAGCTTTAAATCTACATCTGCTTCATAAGTCCGTCACAGAATTTGCACTCCAAGTTAATACCTTAAATTGGAGTGCAAATTTAAAATATCCAAAATAAAAAATTTAATATCTTAAGGATAGTTTCAGATAATATTTTTAAGTCAATATTAAATTCTAACACACTGACGATTTCAGATTTGCGCGACTCCACTAAAGTTTTGTATCTTAGTTAGGGACGTCGAAATCACGAACCGTTTGATTTATTGGAAACTAAATTTCAAAATCTAAAACATATCCAAAATGTAAAATTTAATGCCTTAACGGTAGTTTTAGATGATACTTCGAAGTGGACTTTGGTTTCTGATATGCCTATAGTTCCGAATTAGCGCGACTTCACTAAAATTTTGTATCTTGGTGTGGAAGCCTCGAGATCCCAAGACATTTTTCTTGCTATCAATCGAAATTCAGGAGCTCCATTCTCATAAATATCTTGGTTTCAAGTCTCACTGAATTTGAAACGTTGTGCCAAGCAATCTTTCTTCTTATACTTGTGTTCCCTTTTGACGCCTCTTTTCTCTCCCCCCTTTTTAGGGCAATGAGCAGATATGAAGACCAAGAAACTTGAAAGTTATGCGAACATAAAAACATAGAGAACCCCTAAACTTCAATGCAAATACTTTGAAGCCTCCTAAAAGACTATAATCATTTTATTGAAGACACCAATTTACCATAGCGGCTTGCCCCATTTAAAATCAAATGGGATCCAAAGTTTAACAGAAGAATGGTATCTCAGCTTGATTTTCAAACACTGATTGAATGGATTACATTCCATCATACTTTATTCGGACAACGATCGGGGCACTATGTATCTTTTGAACTCATGTGACTTAAGTTAGAATAAAAATCTAAGCTTCCTACGTACCTCAGTGAAGAGGATCGAGTCATATCGTAGTTCAGAATGGGTGAGGTCTTTTTATTTGTAATATTTTTTTTTATGTCCTAACTTTTGCCTAGGCCGCCTCTTTTGAGGTTTTCAACCTAGTAGACTTTTTTTGGGGGTCGTACACAGTTTGGACTCATGCGGGCCAGGAGTGTAGGAACATGCAGTTTAGGATCATGTGTCAAGGAGCATTGTAACTTTAAGGATAATAATTTTTTAAGAACTTTCCATTGATAGAGCCGATTCTCATACCATCTGCATTAACCAGCTTGTAAGCCCCTCTTGAATAATCTTCTTGCACGGCATATGGCCCATCCCATTTTGAAATGAACTTGCCTACAAGTTTATGGGAAGTAATAATAGGTCTTCGTAGGGCAAGGAGTTGATCTCCTACTTGAAAGAATCTCGGATGAACTCTTTTATTGAAGGCGCGAGACAATCGAGCTTGATAACATTCAAGGCTCTGTTGAGCTTCCAACCTCTTCTCATCAAGAGCCTCCAACTCTGCTAATCGAAGTCGAGCATTTTCTTCATCAGTGGTCCCTTCTTGGATAACTAATCATAATGAAGGTATTTGACACTCGATTGTCAAGACAACTTCGACTCCATAGACGAGTGCATAAGGGGTCGCTTGTGTTTGCATGCGGTGAGTTGTCCTATATGCCCACTGAGCTTCTTCCATACGGTCATGCTAATCCTATTTGGATTTGGAGACGACTTTCTTTAACAAGTTGCATAGAGCCTTGTTGAATGCCTCGGCTAGACCATTGGTGGCGACATTGTACATAGAAGAGTTACGTTGCTTGAAACCAAAGAGTACACAAATTTTGTTCCTTCTTTACTTCCTTAAGAGTAACAACTTCAGCCCATTTTGAGAAGTAGTCAGTTGCATCCAAGATGTATAGTTGCCCACCAGAGGACTTTGGCACTGGTCCATCCAATCCCCAAGCGTCAAACGACCAGGATGCAATAGTCGGGTGCAACACTTCAGGAGTTTGATGAATAAAATTTGCATGGAATTGACAAGCCTTGCATCTTCGAGCGTAGTCCAATCAATCTTTTACCATCGTTGGCAAATAATATCCCATCCTTTTTATATGGAAGTGGAGCTTTTGTCCAGACTGGTGTGACCCACATACCCCAGAATGTACCTCTTGCAAAGCTTGGAGTGCTTCTTTTTCCCCTAAGAATTCAAGAGTACTCCCTCAAATGACCTTCTATATAGAGTATCTTTGTAGTAAAGGAAACGAGGTGCACGGTTCCGGATTTCAGTCCTTCCCCTCGAATTTTCTAGAAGTATCCCATAGCTTAAGTGGTCGATAATGGGTTGTCGTCATTCTTCTTTCTCAGCTTTAGAAACAGTGACAAGATGCTTGAGTTCATTTTATTCACCTTCAACCTCATTTGGCGGCGATACTACCCATTTTTGGCAGACAATTAGTTGCGCTTGATCAAGCAGGGTTAACGATGAAGCTAGGGAAGCTAAACCATCATCCTTCTTGTTTTCTTTTCTTGGCACATGTTTAATAGTCACGTCAGCGACCCACCTCATTAATTTTTAGCATAATCATGATATGGGCGTAGTTCACGTTTCTTGACCTTGTAACTACCTAAAAGATGGTTGATTACTATCGCTTCATTTCGAAAGCCATTTTAAGCCCAAGTATTAGTGCTTGATACTCAGCAACGTTGTTAGAGAAGAGTTACATCAACGTAAAAGTGTAGGGCAAAACTTCACCTTGAGAAATGACAAATACTACACCAGCACCAGTTCCTCCGCGATGTGCAACACCATCAAAGTACATCTTCCATGGAGGTTGAACTTCAATGAACATCGCGTCCTCATCAGGTAGTTCGTCAGTTAGCTCCCAATCATTAGGTAAAGGATGATCTTCCATGAAGTCCGCTAACGCTTGTCCTTTTTATTGCCTTTTGAGGGATGTTAACAATTCCAAATTGTTGAAACTTGAGGTACCACCTTGCTACTCGATCACTAAGGACAGGTTTTGGCATCACAAACTTGATGGGATTTTCTCTAGAAACCAAACGAACGACATGAGCTTGAAAGTAGTGCTTCAACTTTTGGATTGAGAAGATTAGCGCCAAACATAACTTTTGGATTGGCGAATAGTTCATATCATTTGGTGTCATCATCCTGCTCAAGTAGTAAAGGGAGTTTTCTTTCCCTTCATTATTTTCTTGGGCCAACAACGCTCTAACATACCTTTCTTGTGCTGAAATATATAATATCAGCGGCTTTCCAAGTATATGGGCTTCCAAAACTGGAGGCTTCATCAAGTAAGTTGTGATACTTTCACAGGCATTGCTACAAGCTTGGTCCCACTTGAAAGGAATTCCTTTCTTCATGAGGGGACTGAATGGTTGGCACCTCCCAGCTAGGTTTGAGATGAATCTTCTAAGGTATGCTAGCTTTCCTTGTAGACTTTTCAATTCATGAGTATCTCGAGGCTCAGGCATTTTCAAAATGCCATCCACTTTGGCTTGATCAATTTCGATCCCTCGATGTCGGATAATGAAACCAAGGAACTTTCTAGAAGTAACTCCAAAGGCACATTTCAATGGAATCATCCTAAGTTGGTACCTCCGGAGCAACTCAAACACCATTCTCAAGTCTTTCAAGTGGTCGCTCTTCACTCTTGATTTTACCACCAAGTCGTCAATATAGCATTCGATATTCTTGTGGAGAAGATCATCAAAAATATTCTGCATAGCTCTTTGGTAAGTAACACCAGCATTCTTTAAGCCAAAAAGCATTACCTTGTAGCCATAAATACCCTTGGGGGTACAAAATGCAGTAAGCTCTTCATCTTTTGGCACCACGCGGATTTGGTTATAGCCCGATGAACCATCCATAAATGACATTGCCTCATACTCAGTAGTAGCATCAATCATCAGCTCTGGAATAAGAAGGGGGAATTCATCTTTCAGACACGCATTGTTGATATCCTTGAAGCCAATGCACGCTCGAATCTGGCCATTTTTCTTTCTTACAGGGAAAATACTGGAAACCCATGTTGGGTATTTAACTTTAATAAAGCCATCTTCAATGAGTATGTTAACTTCGGTTTCAATCAAGGAACCAAGTCCAGCCTAAAGCGCCTTTGAGCTTGTTTAACAGCGCGAACACTAATCTTGACTGCAATTTGATGGACTCCTACTTTAGGGTCCAAGCCATGAATCTCTTTGTAAGTCCAAGAAAAGACATCCCTGGACTCCTTGAGTAACTCAATATAAGTGCTTTCTTCATCAACTTATAATAAAGCATTTGGGTAGGTGGGTCTTGGTTCTTCATCGATGCCAAGTTTAACTTCTTTTAAGGCATCAACTGTTGTCTTCACCCCATCTTCAAGTTCAGGTGGAGCGTCTTTCGCATCTTCATCTTCTTGAGGGTTCCCATCATTGAAGGATATGTGATAACACGGTGAAACATCCTACAATTTCTCATCATCCTCCATTAGAGACGAAACACCATTCTCGCCTTGTGCGGTAACATGATACGAAGAACCCACACTTTCTTCTTCTTTGTCACGTTTCTTTGTATAGACCATATTATATGGCTTTACCTTCAATACTTCTTTACACCACAAGTTTTGTTTGTCGCCTCATTCTAGAAGGAACCAAACTTTGGACATCCTTAAAGATCTTTTGGATTCTAGGTGAAACGAGTGTTCTTATGCTTTGATAATTTCTCTGGAACTTATTCCCTTTATTTAATATACCAGATCTCTCAAACTTGGAAATCCTCACTGTTGATTCTCCAAGTCGATCAAAGACAGAAGACTTGTTAAAAACGAAAGATTCATCTTCTACATTGATATAATTGATGCTCTCCCTTCTTATGGATATGCGCACTGGTGGAAGTTTCTTGTATCCCAAACCTTCACGTGATTACCTCGTAGCAGCTTCTAATGGGAGCTTCCCTAACTTTGACGGTTCACTAGGATTGTATCCAGCTTTTTCAAATAGCCTGTAAGCATTAGGATCAAAACCTTCATTTATTCGCTTTGTTAGGAGTTGATACACTCAAATTACACATAAATAAATGGTGTAAGACAGTCGATGTCAAATATAGTAACCCAACTAGGCTAAGTTTGAATACCACAGGGAATATGTGTGAAAAGGTTACTTGTGTAGTGTGAAACTTGACTTAAGTCGTAATCCTACTCCGTTGGTTTAAAAAGAGTGTAGTAATTGAGCATCATGTAGTAATTGTGAATCATCAAGAAAACTATTTTTTTAAGAGAGTGTGATTAATTTGATTAAGGAAACCAAGGTTGTGTCCCCATCAATGGAATGTAATGCGATCGATGTTAGTATGATATTTATAATGGGAGGTCCTTTGATATGCAAATGGTTGCTAAATGACTACCCAATATTTCTCAATAATTAGGTAGTATTTTCTCTTTATGATTTTCCCAAATATAAAAGACTTACAATTAAGAACAACCAATATATGCCAAGTAGAACCTACCTATTCATAAGCGATTCTATTAAACAAGGTTTATAGCCTTGATTCTTTGATATTCAATTCTACCAAACCCTAACCCACTCTTCTAAGTAAAGATAGAGTAAAATGGCACTACTCAATGTTTGCAACCATCAACAATAAATGAAGCATGAGAAATGAATAGATACCAACCAATCATTATTTAAATATATATATATATATATATTCAATGATAAACACCCATTAATATTACACTCATTTAGGGTCCACAACCGTAGTATTTAAAGCTAGCTACTCATACTAGAATCCAACAACAAAGAAATAAATAAAGTCATAAGGCTTAAAAAGATGACAAGATTCTCTCTTCAAAAGCTTCCAAAAAAATGGTGTATTCAATGCTCTAAGTGTAGTCTCTTATTCAGACAAGATGAGTCCACAAAACCCTAATCATTCTATTTATAAACCGATAAAAGTCGTGGTCAAAAAGTGACAAAAATGACCCTGCAGATCAAATCTGCGACCGCATAAGGGTAGCAGAAGGCTTTCTCGGTCCGCACATCTTCATTTCCTTCGCAGAATTGATCACCCTATTTTCTAGTTTCCATCGTGTTTTGGTTATGCGGTCTGCATATATATTACGCAACCGCATATCGTACCGCAAAGTCATCTTCACTGGAACTCTTTTTGCATTTGTGAGATCATTATGTGGTCCGCACAAGAGTTATGCCACCGCACAATGGATCGCAGAAGCTTAACTCTGCGATTGGTCTGTGGCATGCAAATCACTTTTGTGGTCGCAGACCTGCTGCATTTCTTCCTTTCCACGGGGTTTTGTCATCTTTTTCATTTTCTTGGCTCTTCAAGTCTTGTTTTCTGCAAAAACACCAAAACTACATAAGAAATGACTTATAATGCTTTTAAAAGATGAGCTAAAGTCTATGTAATTAGTATAAAAAATGCCACTATTATACGGCACATCAACACCCCCAACTTAGACTCTTGCTTGCCCTCAAGCAACTAAAAAGTCAACCTACCAAATGCTAATATACTTCCGACTGATCTTAAAGTAGAAGTGACTATACATGGTGCTGGCTGATAGCTAACAAGCATGCAACTTCTTTTATTCACTCTTCTTTGAAGACAAAGATCATTTAAAAGTTTGAATAATCAGTTTGTGATTTTCGAGCCTCAAGAGCAATGACAGAGTTCTACCCATAGCTAGATATGCACTTGTATCCTACTTCAAGAAGACTAATTTCTGCTAACTCTTGCAATTCATGCGTGCTCATATCAAATAAAATCCCTAACTCAACAAATATGTACAGGGGATACAATCAAACACTCTTGCACTCAGAAAGAAGGCTAAGTGCTACAAGTATCAGTCCATATGCTTGCCCTTATTTTCACTCATTGCTATCTCAGGAATAATAGGTTGTAGATAAAATATGACTTTTTAAGGTTTGTAGTATAGGCTTCAGGACTGATTGGATGAATATTTGGGAATATAGTGACTGTACCCTCCTTGAACGCTACACACACTTTACTTCTTTTTAAACCACATAGCCCTTATTCACCTCTAGTTACCGACATAGAACCACCTCAAAGTATCTCTTTAATTTTAAGAAGACTCCACACATTCCACCAATGTATGTCTTCACTATTTTCCAATTAATACCAACAACTCGACTTAGTTTTTTAGCCTCATTCTTAACATTCAAGAAGGGGCATGTTCAAAAGAGGAAATTATTTCACAAAAGAGTAAAGGTTTGTAATGTAGTAGCCAAATAAAAAGTTAAAGGCTCAATGGGGGATAACTAGGATAATAAATGCACTAGGGAGGTTAGTTTGGTAAAATATTAGTTAGCAATCACAAAGAGAGCCTAAGATCATTTCAACACCCAATCATGAACTTGAGATTTGCATTGAGAAAACAACCGGGTAAGTTCTAGACATTACAACTTGAGCAGATGCATTATTTACACAAATTCTCACCCACTCACGATGCATGAACTGCTCAAATCAGCATAATTTCAGCCATCAAGTGAATACACGGCAACTCAAAGCTTCGACACATGATATTTGAGATTCTAAGTAACCACAAAGTCAAAGAGTGAGCCTTGATTTCACAAGATTGACCAATTGTTTATTTACAAAATTTTAAGGGTAATTTATTCCACAAAAACTTATCACATGCTTGACGGTGGAACAACAACACCAAACAAGTCAAAACGTTTTTATGCTACTGCCATGGTTCTACTATTACACCCTTGGAAAAGAACCCGACAAAGAAAACCCAAAGGGAATTCATTACTATATACAAATCTACACTATTAAGACTAAGAGTTTATATACAAGTTGTAAAAGTTGACTACCCCACCCCCAACCTAAGAGTAGGCATTGTCCCCTATGCATTGAGAAAGTAAGAGCATAGTTTAGGGGCTTCTTGGGGTGCACTAGGCGCTTGTATGGGTTGGAACATCCGAGTCGGCCGTAGTGCCGGGAGCTAACACTATGGAGGCAGTGGGTAGATCCTCTGATTGAATAGTGGTGTCTGATACCAAAGTAGGAATCTCTGCCAGTTGCGGAGCTGGGTCCTGGACCTGGGAGCTGCTGGCCTCTCCAGATGATGGATGTGTGGTCGTGGTAGTAGCTTTGGAGACCATATGTGCAAGGGCGTGTGCGATGGTTGTCTGCACATCCGCGTCCTCCGCACCTATTTCATCTATAGAAACAACAACCTGTTTGCCTCTGTTGTCCCTCTGATCATCACCCTCCTCAAGTATCTCCTCCTCATCAGTTTTCTCACGAGACTCTCCAGATTCCTCATCTAAATGAGCATCAGTGTGCGCAACGGAACCCGGAGCTTGTGAGATGTCAGTACCATGTTCCTCCTCAGCTTACAGAAGGTTTGTGAAATGCATATCGAAGCTTGGTACGTAGGAGGTGCCAGTGCCCTGCCCCTCTTCCACTGGAAGAAGGGTGGTCAAATCAAACTCTAGTGTCTGCATCTTATGCAGCTCTGACTTGAGCTCAACTACATCCTTTTTGAGTTGAGGAATATCCCCAGATCCACCTCTCTCAACCTTCTCAAGGCGAGCTTCAAAGTTCTTGAGTCGATCCTTATATGATAGATGTTTCTTTTGAAGATCACTTACTGAGGTTTAGATTAGGGCTAATGCTTGCCTGTTAAGCGATGCAAGTTCTTTTGTCAATCTGTCTACTTTGGTATTTGCATGTTGTGCCAACAGACCAAGCTTGGAGTGTGCAGGAAGTGAGACATGTGGTGTTGTAATGGTTGGTCGGGGAGTGGATGTGGAGGTAGCTTGTGCAGAAGAAGTGTCTGGCACTGATGAGGCAGGATGTGCTGCTGAGGCTGATGAGGCCGGAGGGGGAGTGAGTGATTGCTCAGGTGGATCTTCGACCACTTTATCTGTAACATCATTGTGCCGAGTGATTTCAATGTCCTGAACATCTTTTTCTATGTGTTCATGTTTGGGGAACGGAGGAACCACCTCGTCTTTACATAAAGCATGGATCAAGCATGAAAAAAGGAGCGAGGTTTCTTTCTGGTTTGACTGAATCCCAATATCAGGGAATGTAAGGTCTCTCACATTAATCTTGATCCTTGATATGATGCAAGCATTGAGGAAAGCCTTCTCGATATTGATGTCAGTCTCATTTCTCGTAGGCATTATACGAGAACAGACAAAACTTAGCCAATATGGGCCTTCTTGGGTGAGATCCCTCTTGTGAATCCTCTGGCGCGGTGAAATCTAGGGTGGAGTTCCCTTGGCTATGACAGAGGCTACCCAAGCATGCTTAGATTCCTTATTTGCAATCTTTGCGTCAAATTCTGCCATACCTGGCTCCCATTCTTCGAAATATACATCATTGATTGATGGGGCATCCCAGTGTATTTCAACTCCTCGGACTAAGACTGAGTCCAAGTATCTACGGTTCCTCTTTTCTGAGTTCCTAGATGTAGCACATGCAACATAAAATTCCCTAACAAGTGTCTGGTTGTACTCCCTCGGAACCTTAGTGAAGAACTTCGATCCCCTCTTTTTGATGTTTTCTAGCACATGGGGATAATGTTCTTTTAAACTGTTCAAACTCAACTTCTTTTATTCGAGGATCTTTGTTTTTTGACAGGCCATCTCTGTACAAAGTCTAAGAGCCGTTGATCCCAAACCTGAGATCCTCACCACTCTTTTTGCGTGCTTCGGACTGGAGGTCAACTGGCACAAAGTCAATTTGTGCCTCCTCCTCTTCAGACTGGGAAACAGGCTCAGATAAATTCCTGGATTTGCTTGGCTGTTTGTTCTGGGATTGCTGTGGTTGTGGGCTTATAGCAGCAACCCGTCTCTTTCCTCAAATGGTGGGTGTTCACAATGTTAGGTATTTTTTAGTGCCATTCCTTCCAATTTAGAAGGAGAGAGTACATGGTGGGGGCATGTGTACAAAATGTTCTACGAGCAGTTATGCGATCGCATAACAACTCTGCGGACCGCATACCACAACGCAGAATATAACCTGCAGAAGCAAAACAAATTATGTGGGCCGCAGAAGTGGTCGCAGAACAAGTTTGCTACCGAAGAACAGTCGCATTTTTGGACTTTAAACTTAGCTTGTTTCTGCTTGTGTCTGTGGCCAGTATGCAGCCCGCAAACCATTTCTGCGGCCGCAGAATCAACCACATATTGGCTTTTAGGAAACTCTCAAGCATATATAATGCGATGACTTTGCGGCCGCAAAGCAGATATGCGGACCACAAATATCATCTTCTCCACATAACATGCACTCACATGCAACATTTATGCACACTAAGTTTCACATGCTCAAGTTGTGAGAGACCAATACACATACTTAACATCAGGTTGATTTCATACTCCGCCTCACAACCCCCAAATTGTTATTTACCCACATCACATATTTTCCCCCTGAATCGATTTCTAGTACAAGCACTCATAGTCAATTACCCACATCAAGAAAATGGGGAGATAGAGGAGGATACATGGGTGAGAGGGGAAATTTAGGCAAGTGAAAGCACACGACACTCTTCAAATGGAGTGAGCAAGAGAAGGGTTGGAAATATACATACCAGATACTAGAAGAACGAGCAAGCCACATTTTTATTTTGTGTTATATTTCGTGCCTGGGATTGTGAGATTATAGATGATAGAAGGAAATGACAGAGAAAGAATTAGGGCTTAATACTTGAGGGTTTTGAGGTGAAAAGGGCATCACATAACATATTATGCGGCCGTATATGTGTTGTGCGATAGGTTAGTAACTGAGTGGTGTGCAACAGATTTGCGATCTGCTCTACGATGGCAGAATCATTATGCGGGGAGCATAAAGTGCATTCTCACCACATTTTGAGGCTCAATTCTCATGTTGTTTTGTTTGTGTCTGCGACCATAATGTGGTCCGCAAACCCTTTATGCGGCCGCATATGTTGCCGTAGAACACAATTGAAGCGTGGCTTGCTTTCCTTCATTTTCCCTCTACCTTTACATCCTATTTATTTGTATTTTGGGTAACCTGCATTCTAATACACACGTCAAACTGTTCATCACTTACAAATAAACCAACCTAAATTAAATCTAACCAACACATTGATTGCCTCCCAAGAAGCGCTTGATTTAACATCGCAACACGACGATATTTCCCCCATTATGGCTAATCAGTGGTGGGGATTGGTGTAGGACCATCCTTGGGTTAAAATTGTTCTACCAGTTGCCTATGGTTCCAAGGTAATGCTTGACCCTTTGGCTATTTACTTTGAAAGTTCGAGTCCCGTCCTCGGATTCTAATTCAATAATGCCATAGGAATACACATTCACAACTTTGAACGGGCTAGGCCATTTGGATTTGAGTTTGCTCGGAATGAACTCAATCTTGAGTTGAAGAGTAAGACCAAGTCACCGGATTTGAATTCCCGCTTCAAAATCTTCTTGTCATAAACAAACTTCATTATCTCTGTTGGCCCAAGTAAATGATAGTTTTGAAGATTGGCAAAGGAACTCATGCATGAACCAGGTCCATCACTGGTATACATAGACACATGCAGATTCAAGCACGTGAGATGCACATGAAGGAGATAAAGTAACCTGACAGAATAAATATCTCCTGATAAAAAAGGTTGCATAATTGATAAGGAGAAGCACCCCTTACTCAAAGAGAACATTATCCAAGATAAGGAAGGAGTTAAGAGTTGAGATTAACTAGAATTCCTCCACCAAGAAAGAGTAGCATTATAATTCTAGTTAATTATTTATCTACTAACTCTATATATTGTAGGATGTTCTCTTTTTACATGTACGCACAAAAGTAGAAGTTAGACGTGAATTGAGAGCAAAATAGCAAGGCATTTTGCAAGCAATTCGTGTGATATTCAAGTGTGCAAACCTAAAGCTACTTGAACCAGTTCCAAGTATCTGTCTTTTATTCTGGTTCAATTGTAGTAGGTGTTTTCATATTGTACCTTTCAGCTTTATCTAGAAGAATTTGTAATAGGTACTCAGTGTATTCAAGTTAGAGTTAACTTGAAGTTTTCGCAACAGTTAGAGGCTGTTTGCTACAAGGGATTAGAGTTAGTCCTAGGTTTACAAAAGAGTATCTGTAAATGCAATTTTTTGGCTCAGTGATTTAGTGAGTTTGGGAAAATCCTACTAGGAAGTAGGTCGCAATTTTTTCACCTTTTAAACCAGGTGTTTTCCACGTAAAAATCCTTGTGTTCTTTAATTTTTGTACTTATTATTCCGCAACAGTAGTATTAGAAACACATAGAAAACCATGTCCTTCTATAATCTGTGCACGTGAAAAGTTGGACACCACACAAATCACTCCCCTCTTTTGTGGTATTGAAGTATAAAACATCAATTGGTATCAGAGGGTTATCCTTGAAGAGTCTAACACCTTAGGAGAAGATCAAGATGAGTACACCACCTGGAAATTGGGAAGGACAATCAACTGCTAGGCCACCACTCTTCAATGGCCAGTACTACTCCTGGTGGAAAAATAGAATGAGAGACCATATTATAGGAGAAGATTACGAGCTATGGGACATTTTCACTGATGGTCCCCTGACTACCATGAAGAAGAATGCTGAAGGAGTAGATGTGCCAAAAACAAGAGCTGACTGCACTGCTGAGGACTTGAGAAAATGGGAGAAGAATGCCAAGGCCAAGAAATGGCTTGTGTGTGGACTTGGTCTAGACGAGTACAACAGAATTCAAAGTTGTACTACTGCTAAGGAAATTTGGGACAATTTGCAAGTGGCTCATGAAGGAACACCTCAAGTGAAGAGGTCCAGAGGAACTCTACTGTATTCTCAATATGAGAATTCACCATGAAGGAATGGGAAACCATCCAAGAGATGTATACAAGGTTCACCACATTGACAAATGAACTTAAGTCTCTTGGAATGATTATTCTTGAAGAAGAAAAAGTTGAGAAGATTCTGACAAGGGTTTTTCCAGTCTCTTGGGAAATCAAAATTACTGCAATTCAGGAATCAAAGAACATTGCAACTCTTAAGTTGGATGAGCTGATTGGAAATCTCACTGCTTATGAACTTAGAAGACTAACCATGAAGATGGATGTACCCAATAAGGAAAGGATCCTGACACTCAGAATCACTGAAGGTGTTGATCTAGAGGAAGATGAGATGGCTATGATCACAAAGGACTTCAAGAAATACCGAATGAGAGGAACGAGTTATTCAAGAAATGGAAACTACAGCAAACCAAAGGTTCTTGAAAAACAGACCAATGAGGGTTGCTACTAGTGTGGGAAGACTGATCGTCACATCAAGAACTTCCCTCAATCGGAAATAAAATGGAAGAAGGAAAGAGCTGAACAAAAAAACAGGAAGAAGGAACATGTTCATCCCAAGAAAAACAAAGGATCAACAAAGGCTATGGTTGCTGCTTGGGGAGAAAGTTCAGATGAGGACTCAAATCATGAAGATGGAGATGAACAAGAACTTATGGCAATTGGAGAATCCGATGAGGAATTTCATGAGAAATTTGAGGTAAGTATAATTCATCTCAAAGACAATATTAAGTTTTTGTCTAAAGAAAAACTTTTTGAATTACTTCTAGACTTCATTGATGAATCTGAGGAGATAAATAAAGAAAAGGAACAACTGTCTAAGGAAACTGTGATTTTAAAAGCGAAGTGTAAGAACCTGGAACTCATATTTAGTGAGAATACTGCACTGAAGAACTAGGTTCATACATTTGAAGCAAATGTCCTAGAACTAAAATATGAAAATCTAAAACTGAAATTAGGAACAAGTAAGAAGACAGTTGATTGCACACAACTCACTATAGAGGAAACCATAGGTAAACTGAAAGATGAGTTGTATAAGAAGGATGATCAGGTAAGAGTCTTGAAGGAGGATCTAGGCAAGGTCAAGCATGAACTAGACAGAACCTGTAAATGGAACAGGTCCTCCGATGATCTGTCATGGCTACATGAACATCATAGTAGAAATAAAAGAGGACTTGGTTTTGGGAATCATAAACCTAAGTGGGATCCCAAAAGCAAGTACCTCACTGTTCCTGAGAACAAGATTTGTACTCACTGTGGTAAAACTGGTCACTATAAAAGTGAATGCAATGCAAAAGAAAAGGCAAGCCAAAAGAACAAAAAATTAGTTCAAGGGAAGAATTTGCTACCAAGCTGGGCTAAAAAGAATTTAATTCATCCTTTTGCCTATAGAAAGGGAACCAAGCTAGTTTGGGTTCCTAAGTCTAACCCCTGATTTTCCTTTTGCAGGTTCAAGTGAAGGGGAGGAGTCAAATATGGTACATGGATAGTGGCTACTCAAAGCACATGACAGGAAGCAAGGACTAGTTCCTTTCACTTGAGGACCTCAAAGGAGGTAATGTCTCCTTTGGAAATGGGAAGAAAGGTGAGATAATTGAGGTTGGTAAGGTAGATAAGAATGACTCTCATTCTATTGAGAATTTCTACTTGATAGACGACCTGAAATACAATCTAATTAGTGTATCACAATTGATAGAGGTAACTTGGTAGCATTCACCTCTACTAAATGTTTTGTGATTAATCTTATCACTGGCAAGATTTTTTTGCAGGGAAAAAGAGTGAACAATAAATACATTGTAGATATGTCCACGCTTTCAGAAAATGAACTAACTTTCTTAAGTGTGATGGACAGTGATCCCTTCATTTGGCATAAGAGACTTGGACATGCAAGTCCGATTCAACTCAACAAATTAGTCTCCTAGGACTTGGTGATAGCACTGCCTAACATTAAGTTCAAGGAAGACAAAGTTTGTGAGGCTTGTGCAAGAAGGAAGCAAGTAAAATCCTCTTTTAAATGCAAGAAAATGGTAAGTACCATCAGAACGATGGAATTGGTTCATATGGATCTCTGTGGTCTAATGAGAACATTAAGCAGAGGTGATAAAATATATGTGATGGTGCTTGTTGATGATTACTCCAGGTTTACCTGGACATTATTTTTAACATCTAAAGATGAAGCATTTGACATGTTCACTTCTTTTGTTAGAAAATTCGGAAACAACTAGGTAATCAACTTGCATCAATTAGGTTTGATCATGGCACTGAATTTGAAAGTGCTAAATTTGCTACATTTTGTGATGAGCATTGCATAGATCATAAGTTTTCTGCTTCTATAACTCCACAACAAAAATAGAGTAGTTGAAAGAAAGAATAGGACACTTGAAGATATGGCTAGGACTATGCTTGTTTCTAGTAAAATGCCCCATAGCTTCTGGACAGAAGCTGTAAATACTGCATGCTATATCATAAATAGGTGCATGACTAGACCTCTTGTAGAGAAGACTCTTTATGAGTTACATAAAGGGAGAAAACCAAATATATCTCATCTTAGGTCATTTGGATGCAAGTGCTTTGTGCACAACAATGGTAAGACTCCCTAGGCAAGTTTGATCCCAGAAGTGATGAGGGAGTATTCTTGGGATATTCTTCACATAGTAAAGCTTATAAGGTATATAACAAAAGAACTATGTGTGTTGAAGAAAGTGTTCATGTTGTTTTTGTTGGAACTAACATCCTTTTTGAGAGACAGGAACATGATGATGAAGCAATTAGGCTGGTGAGAAACTTAAATGAAACCACTGCCCAGACTAAAGCTGCACTGGAGGAAGGAACAGGTGACGGACCAGGTTCATCCACCCTGGGCAACATGATAGGGGGAATAGAACAAAGAGGAAATGATCCTCAAACCTCATTGGAACATGTCCTTGAACTTGTTCCACAACAACAAAACACTAAAGGAACATCAAGGGGAAACCAGTTGGTTGTGAGACCATACAGATATCAAAGTTCTCATCCTATTGAGAACATCATTACTGATCCAACCTCTGAAATCAAAACAAGATCTTCATTAAAGAATCTTTGTGCTTTTAACGCTTTCTTATCTCTTATTGAACCTAAAAATGTTGCTAAGGCTTTGCAGGATGCAGACTAGGTAAATGCAATATGAACTCAACCAATTTGAATGGAGTCAAGTTTGGCATCTGGTACCAAGACCCTTAGACAGATCAGTAATTGGCACTAAGTGGGTCTTCGGAAACAAACTTGATGAAGATGGAACAGTTACAAGCAACAAGGCAAGATTGGTGGTTCAAGGATATAGTCAGGAAGAAGGCATAGACTATGATGAAACCTTTTCTCCAGTTGCAAGGCTGGAAGCCATAAGACTCCTCATAGCCTTTGCTACTTACATGGAATTCACCCTTCACCAGATAGATGTCAAGAGTGCCTTCCTCAATGTCTATCTAAAGGAAGAAGTGTTTGTCAAGAAACCTCCAGGATTTGAAAGCAAGGAAAATCCTGATCATGTGTACAAACTCGACAAAGCACTGTGTGGACTCAAGCAGGCTCCAAGAGCATGGTATGAAAGGTTATCAAAATTCCTGCTTGAGCATGACTACACGAAAGGTAAAATTGACAATAACTTATTCTTAAAAGAAAAAGGTAAATATCTCTTGGTAGTTCAGATATATGTTGATGATATAATATTTGGAGCAACTACTGATAAGCTAAGTAAAGAATTTGCTAAACTAATGGCGAGTGAATTTGAAATGAGCATGATGGGTGAGCTTAACTTCTTTTTAGGCTTACAAATTAAACAAAATTTAAATGGAACTATGATCCATCAACAGAAGTATGTAAAAGAGTTGGTTAGAAGGTTTAAAATGAAAGATTCCAAAGAAATTGACACTCCTATTGCAACAACTACAAAGTTGGATATAAATGAACCTGGTTCATCTGTTGATCAGAAGCTGTTTAGGGGAATGATTGGCTCATTGTTGTATCTCACTGCTAATAGACCTGACATTGTTTTCAGTGTAGGCCTTTGTGCAAGATTTCAGGCAAACCCAAAGGAGTCTCATTTGACTGCTATCAAGAGAATTTTGAGATATCTAAAAGGCACCAATGATCTTTGTCTTTGGTATCCAAAAGGTAGTAATTTCAATCTTGTGGGATATGTTGATGCTGATTATGCAGGTTTTCTTGTGGATAGAAAGAGCACCTCAGGTATGGAACACTTTTTTGGCTCATGTCTTGTGTCTTGGGCCACCAAAAAGCAAAATTATGTGCCCTTATCTACTGCTGAAGCTGAGTATGTTGTTGCTGCCTCATGTTCTGCTCAATTATTGTAGATTAAACAAGAATTGATGGACTTTGGAATCAATGTTTGTTGTATCCCCATTTTTGTGATAACACTAGTGCAATTAGTATGACTAAGAACCCTGTTCATCACAAGAGAACTAAGCACATAGATGTTAGGCATCACTTTTTGAGGGATAACTATGAAAATGGGCTAATCACTGTAGAATTTTGTGCTACTGACAAGAAAATAGCTGACATATTCTCAAAAGCCCTAAGTAGAGATCACTTTGAAAGGAACATGTTGAAATTAAGGATGATTAAGATCGTCTAAAAGGACCAGTTCAGAATTTACAACGAAAAAAATGAAAAAAAAATTGGTTAGAAAATCTAGAACTTGTGCAAATAACTAGATTAATTTTTGCTCATTCTCATACTGTAAATAGTATACTCCTGTGCCATGTGTTAAAATTACTCACTAATCTCTAATGATATTTTCTCTATTTTGGAAAATTGAGACACGCACAAGAGGATTCTCAGTGAAGAACTTGGTTCATCAATGCTGGTTAATCTAGATAGCACAATATGTTTTCTACACTCTGCACAATTTGAAATACTAATATTTGAATCATGAGAAGAGTCCTACCTAAGTCCAAAACTCTTTTTAAACTATCCAATTAAATTGGACCAGTTTCGTTCAAAAGAATCCTAACCAAATTAAATCACCTAGATTCTAGGGAAGACGCCACCGTTTATTCAAAACTGACATTTCAGTTTGATTAGACTTCTAATTGACTGCTAAACCTGTTGTTACCCATTAATTACCCCCTCTCTTTAAATTGCTCATCATCCCTACCCTCTCCTCATCATTCCTAAACCGTCGAAATTTCTCTCTAACTTCTTTCTTTCTCAAAAATTCAACCTACACATGTTCTTCCTTACAGAACCAAGCACAAAATGACTAACCCTAGTGATAAACCTGGTTCACCCCCACCATTTTCCTCATCTTCCACTACCCCTCAACCTAAGAAACGACGAGTAAAAATGCTTGCTCGAAAAACTATGGCTGGAGGTGCGCTTTCAAGGAAATTAAACAAACTGATAGTTTATATGAGTCCACCAACTGTATGAAGACCTGATCCTATATCAGTTCCCTCAATGTTAACTATTGAAACAATATGTATATGGGACACAAACCATGACCTACACTAGTAGGATTTCAACTTCACTAACTTGTAACTCAACTATTAAAAGCCACTTTGTAATGACTCTATTACAAAGACTTCAATGTCACTAACTTGTAATACACTTATCACAAGCCACTTTGTCACTCACTAGTTACAAAGACTTTAACCTATGACTAACTCTAGTCACAACACAAACTCAGATGGTTTATGATTTAAGTTTCCTAAAACAATCTTCTAAGAAAGCAAGATAGGAGTTACACTAAAGAACAAAACACAAGATTACAACTCAACTAAGGACACACATAGGCTCGTAGTGGAACTGGTCCGTAGTGGAGTTGTCTTCTTGTTCTTGACACACTTGAGACTTCAATGCAAGATCAAATCTTCAATGCTTGAGAGAATATTAGTAAATGCTCAAGCGAAGTTCTTGTTGCCTTACACCATACTATTATACTTCAAAAGACATCCCAAGAATGATGTCTCTTCTTGGTTGGTACATGCCTCTTCCCAATGGGAAGTGACTGTCGCACTGTAGCGTGCACAGTTGCAGGCAGTCACTTTATGCTATTTCTTTTCACCTGTAGAGTTGACTTGTACTTCTGTCAGGGAAACATCAAGGGATCAGGTCCCTAAACTATTTCTTGTGAATCCAAAAGTACACTGCCCAGAACTTTAAGTCTGTTGTTGAATGATTGTACCAAGTATGCATCAAGTCCTTTATCTGGTTCTATGCAGAAAGTTTGTTAGATCATCAAAACATAAGACTAAGAGACCTTAAACCCATCAATTTCCCTCTTTTTGATGATGCCAAACTTTTAAAATTGATGACTAGTTATAGAGCCTAACTTGACCAGATAAAGTATCAGGACCCCATATGTTCCCCTGTCTCTATGCTTCCCCCTTAATCCCTGCTTCAATTTTTAATTTAACCAATTCTGTTAGCCAACTCTTCCCCTTTTTGGCATCATTAAAAACCACAAACAGGTAGAAAGCGTAAAGAAGTCCAACACAACTAACTCATGCCCCATGTGTGCACACAACATGATAGAAAAGATAAGTAAAAGGAAAACAAGCATTGTACTTGGCAAAAGAGAAGTTGATTCATTGATAATAATAGTTTTTAAAAACATAGAAGTCTTTTCTATGAAAGCAAAGACTAAATTGGACTGTTTCATCAGGAACAATAATGGTGGAATCCAACATGCCATCACAAAAAAAACAAAAAGAAACCAACAACCACAAAACATCATAACATAAGACAACTTGACACTAAGAAAATCCTGGGGGCACTAGAAGAGGAAGGCTTGGAGGAGGAGGCATCAAGGGTTTTGAGAACCAGGTCCATGCGGGCATTTGCAGACATCTATTCTTCGAGCAGTTTCTCCACCTGCTGCCTAAGCTCAACATTCTCCTTAGTCAAACGGGCAACTCCTTCATGGGAAGAATTAGCAGAACCCGGTGCCCCAACAACTTGACTTAGCTGAGTTGCCAGTATGGCATTCTGAGCCTTCAGCTTTCAGATCACATAAGTTGCAGCATTTTGAGCATTAATCAGCTCAGAAATTGTCTAAGTGCTTCCCCCAGCCCTTTCTATACACTCACACTCTTCCAGAGTTATTTTGGAGAAGGTATGCTTGCGGGTTCCTACTTTTGGGTTGGCCAGAGGCACCTTGTAGAACTGAAACACGCGAGTAAGGAGAAATCCGTATGGGAGCCCATGATTTCCATCTCGGAAGTTCACTACCTTTTGCATGTGTTCTATCATGATTGCTGGCAGATTTATTGGTGTGAACGAATGAAGAGCCTCCATCAAAACCAGGTCAGACCTGGAAGCAATAGACCTCCTCTTAGCACGGGGTAAGAGAACCTTATTGACCAGCTTAAAGAGAAGCTGGTACACCGGAAGAAGTGCCTTCTTATGCACCCTTCCCCCTGCTGGATAGCCTGCTCTTTCACAATGGACCTCCTAAAGTTAGCTTCATAAGCACACTTGACCGAGGGCATCCCCTCACACGGAACGTGGAGAACTTTTTCCAATGCAGCAACATCAAGCACGATGTCAACCCCATTTACCAGCACGCAGATATGGTCCACTTCAACAGTGAAGAGAGTTGCATAGAAATTGTTCACCTCATCTTCATATACCTTGGGCACAGCCTCCCTAAACAAATGATCCCATTGATGGAACTCCACTATCTCCAGAACTTGCCTCATTCCTGTCATCTCAGAGATTTCCGGGTCAAACATATGACCCCATAGGACTTTTTGAGTTCTCAATCTCTCCTGCCCAAGTCCACTGTCACTTGGTATGGTCTTTAGTGAACCGGGTCCCCCAATAGTTTCCCTCTTTCATTTTCTCGACTTGTCAACAGACTTCCTTATCTCACGCTCAATAGCCACAGTATCGCTTTCAGACAAATATCTCTCAACCACAACCCTTTTGGATTTGCCATCACTCTTCACATATGTTGCACCTTGTTTTTCTACAGCTTCCTCGGAATCTCCAACCACATACTTCTGGACCTTTGTATATCTTTTCACTAAGGAACTAGGTTCCTCTTCAGCATCTTCATCAACCTCAACCACTGGAATATCCTTGTCATCCACAACTCCCCCCTGCTTCATCAACCTCTTCTTCTTTTTCTTAAGACTCTTCTTGCTCTTCTCTAAGGCAGATTCGAGAGCCTCTTTCTTCTGCAACCGGGTGGAAGGTCGCTTGGAAGAAGACTCAGGAGTAACTGCTGGCTTGCGAATCTTAAAACGAGCACTGAGGACCATTTCATCTTCATCATCTTCATCAAAAGGTACAGAAATGGGAGGAATAGACTCCAAGAGTTTAGTGTAGAAGATGGGTTCCTGGTTTGTTTCTGCTGAAGGAGAATCAGGTTCTCCAGCAGGTCTTTCTTTGACTGTGTCATGAATAGGAGACTCAAACAGAACCATAGTCCCTCATCCCCTAAAAATGAAGTTTCTTCCCCCTGAGACTCAAGAAGGGGGGGGGGGGGGGGCTCCTTCATGCGTAAGACTTTCAG
>ML282005.1:0-19579 GCA_005239495.1 Nicotiana undulata | reverse complement strand
GGGGGGGGGGGGGGAGGCTCCTTCATGCGTAAGACTTTCAGCAACAATAGCTATGATATTTTTTGCCGCTTCTTTTTCTGGTGATTCCATGGGAGCCACTGAGTCGAGAATGGAGAAGTTCAGGTATTTATTGGGTTCTTACTCAAAGACCTCTGATGCCTGAGGTGTATCACTTTCCAAGTATTCTTTGGTTTGATCAGAGGAGGGAAGAGCGGTAGGGTTTGAAGGAGGAGTAACAACGACAGGAGGTGACGAGGAAACTTGTAGGGGTACAGTGACATCAGGGTTAGTGGAGGACTGGGTTTCTGGTGATGATGCTAGGGAAGGTGGAGATGTGAGATTGGTGTTGATGGAAGGAGAGAGGGAGGTTTGTTCGTTGGCCATTGTGGGAAGGGTGACAACGAGTTCTGAAAGAAAGAGAATTTGCAAGGTGTAATGGGAGATGATGGTTAAGAACGGTTAAGAGTGAGAGGGTTTTATGAAAGGAAGGGTAATAAAGAGGGGGAAGAGGAACATGTTCAGACGAATTTCAAAATGACGGTAGGTTTTTGGGAAGACGAAACACGCAGAGGAAGTGAAGGGATTTGAGAGATATGACGTGACACACAATCTCTGAAACGCTGGATGATGTGGCAGTTGCATTATTTTTGTTGTCTTTTGAGAAAAGCATGAGAAAAACACATTACTACTAAACTGTGGTACAAGAACCAGGTTCCTGACCTGTTTTTTGTAAAAGAATTTGCAGCTCTCTTTTGCAGTTCAAAGCTGTACCTTTAGCTTCTATAATCATCATGCGTGTCTACCTGCAACGGTATAGATGTGAGTTAGGCTTGGTCATAAAACACTTTAGCTGACTTTTACCTGAGTATGACTTTCATAGCCATGTGAGGAGAACCAAGTTCTTAGTTAGGTTTCATTAATCCCAATGCCATCCTATTTCTCTCAAAGTGTTCCCTGCTTAGAGCTTTGGTGAAGATATCTGCAATTTTATCTTCAGTGCAACAAACTTTCATGCAAATAAGCCCATTTTCAACATTATCTTTGAGAAAGTGGTGTCTGACATCAATGTGTTTGGTTCTCTTGTGCTGAACCGGGTTCTTTGCCATGTTAAGGGCACTGGTGTTATCACATAGTAGTGGTACAAAATCAATGTATACCCCAAAATCTTCCAATTGTTGCTTGATCCACAGCAGCTGAGCGCAGGAAGAGGCAGCTGCAACATATTCTGCCTCCGCTGTTGAGAGAGCCACTAAGTTTTGTTTCCTTGTACCCCATGAGATTAGGCATGATCCAAGGAAATGAGCCATTCCAGATGGGCTTTTCCCGTCTACCAGATAACCTGCATAATCAGCGTCAGCATAACCAATAAGGTTGAAATTGTCACCTGAAGGATAGTATAGGACCAGGTCCTGCGTGCCCTTAAGATATCTTAGAATTCTCTTAGCAGCTTTCAGATGAGATTCCTGGGGATTTTATTGAAACCTTGCACACAATCCTACACTGAATACAATGTCTGGCCTACTCGTAGTGAGATAGAGTAGAGATCCAATGATTCATGTCCAGCTTAGTAGCAGTGGCAATAGGGGTATCGATCACCTTTGATGCTTCCATATCAAACCTTTTCAACAGTTCTTTGATGTATTTCTGTTGACTGATACATGTTCCCTTTGTGGACTGCTTCATTTGAAGACCCATGAAGAAGTTCAGTTCCCCCATCATACTCATTTCAAACTCACTTCCCATGAGTTTGGAAAATTCTTCGCATAGTGAGTCTGTTGTAGCCCCAAATATGATGTCATCTACATAAACCTGAACAATGAGCAGGTTCCTTCCCCGTTTCATCAAAAATAGTGTATTGTCAATCTTTCCTCGGGTGAAACCATTTTCCAAGAGAAACTTGGATAACTTCTCATACCAGGCTCTAGGGGCCTGCTTCAATCTGTATAGAGCCTTGTCCAATTTGAATACATGTTCAGAACGCACATGACATTCAAAGCCTAGAGATTGCTTAACATAGACCTCTTCCTTTAGAAAACCATTCAAAAAGGCACTCTTCACATCAATTTGGAACAAGGTGAATTCCATATGTGATGCAAAGGCGATGAGGATCCTGATGTCTTCCATGTGAGCAACATGGGCAAACGTCTCATCATATTCAATCCCTTCCTCCTGATTGTAACCTTGGACAACAAGCCTTGCTTTGTTCCTTGTAGTATTTCCATTTTCATCCAGCTTATTCCTGAACACCCACCTGGTTCCTATGATGGTTCTGTCTGAGGGTCTAGGTACCAGGTGCCATACCTTATTTCTCTCGAACTGATGTATCTCTTCTTGCATAGCTGTAATCCAGTCTGCATCCATCATGTCTTCCTTGATATTTTTGGGTTCTATTTGAGATAAAAAGGTTGAAAAGGCTAGGGAATTTATGGTTTTTGATCGTGTTTGGACTCTAGAATCAAGGGGGGTGATTATGTTATCTAGTGGATGAGAGCTTTTGTGTTTCCAATCTGGGACTTGGATCTGATTGGTAGAAGAACTGGGTAAGTTAGATAGGTTTCCCTGCATTCCTCGTTCAGCTACTTGTGGAGTGCCTTGCACTGCATATCCAACCCTTTTCTTCAGCTTCAGTGGTAGTAATTGGGGTACCAGGTTCCTCTTGTGAAGTAGACGAGGATGTTGCATTGTCTTCACTTGATTCCTTCATCTGGCTCATCATGTCTGCTTTGCCATTTGAGACATCAGATATTTCTCCAAGAACCAAAAGTGGTTCATTGTCTTGATCATCACTGTCTCCTTCCTTTTTCGAAGAAGGTGTTTCATTGAATATCACATGAACATTTTCTTCCACGCATTGTGTCCTTTTCTTGTAGACTTTGTAGGCTTTGCTTTGAGAAGAATATCCTAGAAAGATTCCTTCATCACTTTTTGCATCAAACTTCTCAAGCTGGTACTTCGCGTTGTTGAGAACATAACATTTGCATCCAAAGGTTCTCAGATAAGTTATCTTTGGCTTTCTTCCATTCAGACACTGCGAATGACCAATCTGCTAGCTGTAGAGTTATAGTAGTAGGCCTTGGTGCTCCTAAGTCGAGATGCTTGAACACTAACAGTGGCATCAGATTAATGCTCACTCCCAGATCGCACATGGCTCCATCAATCTCGTATTATCCAATCGCCAAGGGAATTGTAAAACAACCTGGATCCTTTAACTTAGGCGGGATCTTACTCTGTACTCTAGCACTGCACTCCTCAATAAGTGCAACCGTTTTAAACTTTGTCAACCTTCTTTTATTGGCCACAATGTCTCTCATGTACTTAGCATATTTAGGCACTTCTTGCAGCACTTCCACCAAAGGTATATTCACACACACTTGGCTCAAAATATCTCGAAACTTTTTGTACTTACAATCATCTTTCAATTTTTGCAACCTTTGAGAAAAAAGGCGGCGGTGGCCTTACCTCTATCTTTTGCATGTGTTCATCATCTTTATTTTCATCTTCTACCTATGGTTGAGGTACCAATCTTTCAAAAACTTCTTTAGGCACATACTTCTTAGGTGGCACCTTCTCCAATGTTTTTCAACTGCTTAGATTAATTGCTTGCACTTGTTCAATGGGATTCTTCTCAGTATCACTTGGGAGTGCTCCAGTAGGTCGGGTATTTTGTTGTGTAGCCAACTGCCCAATATGCCTCTCTATATTTCAATATGCAGTCCTCAGCTGCTGGTTGCCATTCGAAGTTGCTGGTTGTTAATTAACAACTTTTTCAACATGTTATTGGTGCTTTCTTCTACCTGTTGTTGTGGCTTTTGCGACTGATTGTAGTTTCCTTGGGGTCTATATTGATTTCGAGTAGCCCGATTTCGACCCCATGAGATGTTCAGGTGATTCCTCAAATTTGGATTATAAGTATTCCCATATTATGCATTTGGGTTCATTGGACCTCTAGCCTACTGGACCACATAATAAATAGACTCTGGATTCACTGGACATTTGTCACTCGTGTGACCTTCTCCATAAATATCAAAACATATGGCCATCCTCCGAACCTGCTGCATCTGATGCCCTTGCCATCTTAGCCACTTGGTTGGTTAGTTTAGAAATTTCTGCTCGCATGGCTGACATCTCATCCAATTCGACTTTACCTAATGCTTTCTGTCTGATCATTATTCTTGGTTCACCCTCACCTTACCTGGGAGGAGTTTTGGAGAAATGTCGAAGGTAGATATCCTTCTCATTTAGAACTTATATTATAATCTCCATGTCTTTTGGTATTCAGTCAGTTTAGTGTTTAGTCAGTTTAGTAGACATTCAGTTCAATAGCTATTCAGTTCAGTATCTCAGCACATCATCAATCATGTATTCATTCAGCTTAGTATGCATGTTTTCGTGACAGTACAATGTTCACATGTTTCCATCAGTCCCGTTTAAGGTCTAGCGTAAGCGTACTTACAATCAGGACAATCGTTCGAGGACAAGTGACCAAGGGGGAGAAAATGTAACACTCCACATATTCAGATTAGTTGTGGATGCGTTAAATGAGTATTAATGTGACCTTTTCGGCATGTGAAGTCCTATCGGGATGAGTCTGGGTGGAAATAATTGTTTTAGAATCAAGACCGAGAGTGAGGTGTATAAAATTTAGTAGAATCGACTAAGTTTACAGGAGGTCCATCTTATAGCCTTAGACACAACAAGGCCATGAAAACTTGTTTACCTTGAAAATGATAATTACAATTAAATTTGATTATGTGGTTCTAAAAATATGTGATTTATTTTAGTACTAGTTGTTAAGCAGTATATGTGAATGAGATAAATGAGGTAAAAAGGATATGAATCGAAAATGGGCAAACCAGACTGCCTCAAGTGGGGGGTTCCGAGCTGGCCGAGATAGGTCCTCGAGGTCAAGGCTCGGGGTCAGTGATGGACGATCGATGAAGCTATAACATATTTATGGGCCTCGAAGGAGTCTATTTATGATCAATGATGGATAATAAATGAAGAACAATCAATGAAATACAATAAATGTAAGTAATAAATCAGTGAAGAGATAATAGAGGATGTTTGAGTTAGAGAGCAAAGAATGTTCTTGTTCCTTTTATTGAATATCGTCTGTGCAAAAAATGATAAGGGTCCCCTTTATATAGGAGGAAAAATCCCCGACATAGTACATAAACATTTATTACAAAGGTATGTAGCTGGTACAGCTATTTAATGTCACGGTACGGACTCGTACTATTCTTGCAGACCTGGTCAACTTCGCCCACGTGCCGCTTGCTCACGACAGTCACCGATTTGCATTGCCCCAGGGTCGATCATAAAGAACACTCGGGGCTGGGCCTCGAATTGTACCTCAAGCCTTCCGCGCATGGGCTATTGAATGCCATATTAAACATAAAACTGGTCTATTCGATTTTATCCGTATACAGATAGTCCCCGCATTTCTTAGAATAGAATGATATGAAACGACTTTGACCTCGATTTTCTCGAACCTCTCGTGATGATGTCATGCTCGTGACGTAAGCTTTTGAAGTGATTGAAACATCCCATCGGTCGTCTCCCTAGAAGCATTGAATATACCGTCGATCCATTTTCCCAAAAACGTTGATTGTGCCGTCGATCCGTTTCCCCAAAAGCATTGATCGTGCCATCAGTTACGTTACCGTCTCCCTATAAATGAGGAATTGTTTGAACCAAAACTTCACTCATTCTTTCTCCAACATCCTTTAGTCCTTTTCCTTCTCTATATCCTCATCCAAACTCCTATTTTTATGGTTCAAACCTATAGCCATAAGGTCATACGACAAAAACTTGGTCAGTTATGCCATGGCTTTCTTTTCAAAGATTTTGCCCACTGAGTGGGGTTATACTGAGTTGTTGTTGTTGTTGGCCCGAAATAATGAGAGAAGGGCACCAAATGTTTTCTGTATCGGAAGATATGTGGTCCTTACACCGCTGTTCATCTCTCTTAACTTCAACCTGGTGTGGCACTTCATTCTTTCTGCTTTTCGTGGAGTGAGGTGGCACTATCTACTAACTTTTGAATCCCACACCGGTACAATGTCTCAAGAAGTGGCTTCACAATAGTAGTGCTGGCGAGATCCATACTCGCCAGGTTTTTCACCAGGGCACAATTCTCTTCGCCTGTTAAAAGCTTTTGCTCTTTGATAAGCTATAGCCTTTTCTTCATCTATCGATGTTCGAGAGGAGGTCTTAGAAGACACCGCTTTAAATATCGAAATGGAGTCCCTGAGGAAGAGGTTCTCGAAGATGTTGCTCTTGAGGATACACCCTCGAAAGTAGATTAGGCCTTTTGCTGCTGTTTTTTGCTTCTTTGTTTCTGCGTAAGGGCCCCTTGTGGGTTTTGTAATCATATCTTATTAATATAAGAATTTCTTTATTTTGCCTTCGTTTGTGAAAAATCCAAGTGTATGACTCTCATGATTAGTTCGAGTATTGGACCCGTGACATAATAAACCCTTAGGTTTTTAGGTGATTAATATGACGCTTCTTAAAGTCTTTTGTTATTCCTCAGGCTAAGCTCTGATTGATTTGATGTGAACTTAGGTCACCGGGACTTCTGAGCCCGAGTTGAGTGAGAGATGGGTCTTGACTCTTGAAATAAAAATAGCCCGTTAATAGCCCTCGAGTGAGAATTTTCCTAATCTCAGGTAGCCTTTGGACTTAATAGTCGAGTGAGCGTTCGCTCGAACTCGAAAAAAAGATAGCCCTGGGGCTTTGTAAATAGTCCCCGAGTGAGGGCTCGCTCGAACTTGGTTAGCCCTTGGGCTTAATAGTCGAGTGAGAGTTTGCTCGAACTCTAAATAGAGATAGCCTTGAGGCTTTATAAATAGTCTTCGAGTGAAATCTTGCTCGAACTCGGGTAGCCCTTGGGCTTAAATAGCCGAGTGAGCGTTCGTTCGAACTTGAAATAAAGATAGCCGTGGGGATTTGTAAATAGCCAGAGTGAGGGCTTGCTCGAACTTGGGTACACCTTGGGCTTAAATAGTCGAGTGAGCGTTTGCCCGGACACGAAATAGAGATAGCCTTGAGGCTTTATAAATAGTCTTCGAGCGAGAACTTGCTCAAACTCGGGTGCTGCTGCCTTGCTTACTTCCGAAGGTGAATCGAACAATGGCTCAGAAGATGATGGAGATGAAGGCAAAGTCCCCAAGGGGGAAAGACTGTTGAAGCCCCTAGAGACAAACTGGAGCTGTAGAAGGTATAGCCCCCGAGGGAGCCGTTGAAGGCGCAACCCCGGTGATAGACTAGGGTTATATTTATTTTCCCCCTTGTAAGAGCTTTGGACACAAGTCCTACAAATACGCTCCTTTAATCTTTCAATATATATATATGATCAGCCTTTCATATTTCATCATTTCTCGTTTTGCCTTTACCCTTTGTAATAGATTTCCATGCTCGTTTGCCATTGGTCCAAGATCCGGCCTTCAGAGCAAACCCTTAGGTTTCTATTTTGATGAGCAATTTTGCAACGGCCGGAAATTGACCATTCGAGGTTTAGCCCACGAATCAAGTTTTGAATTGAGTTTTTTGACCTTTAGGTCTTAAAGTCGACCTTGAAATTCTTTTATGCTGGCTCTTGGGCTCTTACGCGTCGGCCCTTAGGCATTTTCAGTTAACCATTTAGGGATCAGTCTTCGAGTCGGATTTCGACTCGAGCTCATTGACCCTTAGGTTTTTGAATTAGCCCTGAGGCTTTTTAAGCTGGCACTTAGGCTCTTACATGTTAGGTCGGTATGACCTATAGTGGGCCGTAGGTTTTTTATGCATTTGCCCTTAGGCATTTTAGTTAACCGTTTCGAGATCAGTCCCGAGTCGAATTTCGACTCAAGCTCATCGACCCTCAGGTTTTGAGTTAGCCCTGAGGCTTTTTAAGCTGGCACTTAGGCTCTTACGCGTTAGGTTGGTATGACCTCTAGTTGGCCCGTAGGATTTTTATGCATTTGCCCTTAGGCATTTTAGTTAACCGTTTCGGGCTAAGTCCTCGAGTCGGATTTTGACTCGAGCTCATCGACCCTAAGGTTTTGAGTTAGCCTTGAGGCTTTGAAGCTGGCGCCAAGGGTCTTACGCACTGGGTTGATACGACCCTTAGTATGGCTACATTTACCCTCGTTAAAGACTTTGAAATTTTTGCGTTCGTCCGACTCTTCTACGGCTATATAAGAACCTCGATTGTGAGTCCTTATGTGACGATAAATGAGCACCTCAGAAGGTTTTTCCCTATGGCTGAATTGTCTCGAAGCCTTTTGATTGTTTGGAGCTGACATGAACATGATCGAAGCTCTTTTGTTTATGCTGAGGGTAGCCTGATTTAACCGGTTCTTTCCGAAGTAAATTTGAAGGATTTGATTTTACGGCGACGACCGGGCGTCCCTGAGTCGCGTTAGTTTGGCCGGAGCCTTATGACCGGAGTCATTGTGTTTGGCCGGAGCCTTATGACCGAAGTCATTGTGTTTGTCAGAGCCTTATGACCGGAGTCATTATGTTTGGCCGTAGCCTTTTAGTCTCCGAGTGAGGTATCCTCAACATATATATCGAGGGTATGTCTTTTAGGAGTCTTACAAGTTCGAATATATAGCCTTGGCTTTAAAATTGGGATAGTGCCTTTTGCAAGGTCATATGATTTGGACATGCCTTACTTGAGGTCTTAAAGTTTTATTCATTCCCGTAGGACTTATAGATTTAGTCATGCCCATAGGACTTACAGATTTGATGCTTCCACACAGAGGGCTTTTGGGATCGAGGTTGCCCACTTGGGGTCTTATGTCCTCGATTCTTCGACGTTAGTCCCCGAGTGTCCGGGAATGTTTTTGGCTCTGGAGCCATTTCTTGTGATAAAAAATTCTTTGAAAGCACAAAGCTTTGTATACAAGATGATCCTTTGATTACTTGGTACAAGTATGCATATTTTCACCGTCTAGGGCTCGATTATTCTATGCGGACACGGTTCATTTGGCCGTTTGGCCCGGTACATCATTTTCCTGTCGAGGCTTTCTTCGACGGCTTTCTTCGGTTTTTCTGAGGAAGCGACCTCCCGGGGGGATGCCCCCCAATATTCGAGGTTGATTGGAGAGGAGCCTTGAATACTTGTTCGAGCTCTCCTTAGGTAGCATATAGATGTTGCCTCGTTAAAAACCTTGTCGGTAAAACCCTTTTTAGGGATAAAATCCGATCGAAGGAAAAGAGTACAATGCATGCCTTAAAACCCAGGGGTCTTTTGAAGTTGAAGGATGTTTCCATGTCTTCCATCGAATATCTACAGAAGTTCAGTTCGGAACATGTGAATGAAAATAGGAGCATGGTCTTACCTTAGCAGTAGTAGCGTTTGAGCATAGATATGTTCCAATTGCTTGGGAGTTGTTCGCTTTCCATGGTGCCGAGTTTGTAGGACCCTTTTCCGATTACTCCGCGGACACGGTACGGTCCTTCCCAGCTCGGGCCTAGCTTCCCCTCAATGGAGTTCTGAGTGTTTAGGGTGACTTTTCTTAGGACTAAGTCCCCGACTCTGAAGTGTTGGAGATTTGTTCTCCTGTTATAGTATCTTTTGGTTCTTTGCTTTTGGGCGGTCATTCGGACCAGCGAAGCTTCTCGCTTCTCATCTAATAGTTCGAGGGCTGTAGTCATTGCCTCATTGTTTGAACCCTCGATAGCATGCCGAAACCTGACACTTGGCTCCCCAACCTCGAACGGTATCAAAGCCTCAGACCCATACATCAAAGAAAAAAGGCGTCTCCCCCGTGCTCGATTTTGGAGTTGTTCGGTACGCCCATAGGACCTCGGGCAACATTTCCCTTCATCTACCTTTTGCACTTTCCAACTCTTTTTCAAGTTTTGAGTGATGGTTTTGTTCGTAGATTCGGCCTGTCCATTTGCACAGGGGTGATAGGGTGTCGACAAGATCCTTTTGACCTTATGATCCTCGAAGAACTTTGTTACTTTACTTCCGATGAACTGCTTTCCGTTTTCACAGGTTATCTCGGAGGGGATCCCAAATCGGCATAGGATATGGTCCCATATGAAGTTAATGACTTCTTTTTCTTATCTTCTCGAAGGCCAGTGCTTCCACCCATTTCGAGAAATAGTCAGTCATAAACATAATAAATCTAGATTAACCTGGTGTCGTTGGTAGGGTCCGACGATGTCCATCCCCCACTTCATGAACGATCATGGAGACAATACTAAATGTAGTTTTTCACCGGGTTGGTGAGTCATTGGTGTGAATCTTTGGCATTTGTCGCATTTCCGGACGAATGCTTTGACGCCCTTTTCCATGTTGTCCCAATAGTAACCTGCTCTGATCACCCTTCGGACTAAAGAATCGGCACTAGAGTGATTTCCGCAGGTACCCTCGTGGATTTGTCAGAGCACATAATCCGTATCCCCCGGTCCCAGGCATACCGCTAGGGGTCCATCTAAGGTCCTTCTGTATAGAGTTCCGTTTTCGTCGAGCGAAAATTGAGCTGCTTTGGTTCGCAGGGCCCTCGATTCTTTTGTGTCCGCGGGTAACTTCCCACTTCCCAGATAGTTGATGTATTTATTTCTCCAATCCCATGTCAGGCTAGCAGAGTTAATTTCGGCATGGCCTTCCTCGATCACTGATTTGGATAGATGGACAACAGCCTCGGGAAGTATGTCATCTTCTTCGACGGATGATCCCAGATTTGCGAGGGAATCATCCTCGCTATTTTTTTCTCGAGGTATGTGGGTCAGGGTCCACTCTTTGAAATGATACAATGTGACTTGGGCTTTGTCTAAGTACCTTTGCATCATGTCCTCTCGAACCTCGAAGCTCCAATTTACCTGGTTCACTACCAAGAGGGAATCACATTTTGCTTCGATGATTTCGGCTCCTAGGCCTTTGGCCAATTCCAGACCTGCAATCATAGCCTCATACTCGACTTCGTTGTTAGCCAATATTGCAGTCTTTATAGATTGTCTAATCATGCCGCCCGTAGGTGGATTTAGAACTATGCCGATCCCGAACCCTTTCACGTTCCAGGAACCGTCAGTGAACAAAGTCCATACCCCCAAAGACGTTCCTATTTTTAGCAGAAGTTCTTTCTTTACTTCGGGCACTAGGCGGGCATAAAGTCAACCACAAAATCTGCCAAAATTTGGGATTTAATAGACGTTCGGGGCTGATACTCGATATCATACTCCCCGAGTTCGATTTCCCATTTGGCCAGTCGACTTGATAACTCGGGTTTATGCAATATGCTTCGAAGGGGGTATGTTGTTAAAACACAAATGCGATGGAATTGAAAATAAGGCTTTAACTTTCGAGATGCACTAATTAATGCAAGGGCTAATTTTTCTAGAAGAGGTACCTGGTTTCGGCATCGCCCAAGGTCCGACTCACATAGTAAACATGGAACTACGTACCTTGTTCTTCTGAACTAGCACACCTCTTATCGCTATCTCGGACACAGCCATGTATAGATACAACGTTTCATCCTCCTTTGGGGTGTGGAGTAAAGGTGGACTTGATAGATACCGCTTCAACTCCTCTAAGGCATGTTGGCACTTCGGAGTCTATTCGAAGCTATTTTTCTTTTTGAGCAAGGAGAATAAACGATGGCTTTTATCCGACAACCTTGATATCAATCGGCCCAAGGATGTTATCTGCCCGGTCAGCCGCTGTGCGACCTTCACGTTATTTACCACCGTGATCTCCTTGATGGCTTTAATTTTGTCGGGTTTGATCTCAATCCCACTGTTTGACACCATGAAGCCTAAAACTTTGCCCGAACCCACCCCGAAGGCACACTTCTTGGGGTTGGGTTTCATGTTGTAGCTTCTCCGAATGTCGAATGTCTCCTGCAAATGAGTCAAATGGTCCTCTGCACGCAGGGACTTAACTAGAATATCGTCAATGTATACTTCCATGGATTGTCCTATTTGATGTTCAAACATTTTATTAACTAGTCGCTGGTACGTGGCTCCTGCATTTTTAGCCCGAAGGGCATCACGTTGTAGTAGTACGTATCGCTATTCGTGATGAACAAAGTCTTTTCCCTATCCTCAGGGTTCATTTGAATTTGATTATACCCCGAGTAGGCATCGAGAAAGGTGAGGATCTCGTGGCTGGCCGTGGCATCAATCAGGAGATCGATGTTGGGCAATGGGAATGAATATTTGGGGCATGACCTATTTTAATATTTATAATCTTCAAACATTCTTAACTTATTCCTCTTTTTGGGGACTACCACCACATTGGCCAACCAATCGGGGTATTTCACCTCCCTAATTGACCCTGTTTTGAGGTGCTTTGTTACCTCGTTCTTGATGAATGCATGTTTTACCTCGGACTGAGGTATTCTTTTTTGCTTTACTGGTTTGAACTTGGGATCAACGCTCATTCGATGGGTGGTTATTTTCGACGGGATCCCTGTCATGTGAAAATGGGACCAAGCAAAGGAGTCGATGTTAATAATAAGAAATTGAATGAATTTTTTCCTAAGCTCGGGGGTAGTCCCGTTCCCAGGTATACCTTTTGATATGGGAGATGTTCGACCAGAACAACTTGCTCCAGCTCTTCAACCATCAATTTAGTTGCATCCGATTCTTCGGGGGAAACGAAGGTTCGGGGGGCTAGGAAATCTTCCCCGTCGTCCTCGGGGATCTGTTTTCCCTCAAGCTCCTCCGAGGTGGAGGACGTGGTTGTTGGTGTCTCGCCGTGAACCACGAACATTTCCCTTGTTGCTTACTGCTCCCCATATACTGTCTTTATACTATCCTTTGTTGGAAATTTCATCATTTGATGAAGAGTTGATGGCACTACCCTCATGTTATGTATCCATGACCTCCCAAGCAACGCGTTGTACCTCATGTCACCTTCAATGACATGGAATTTGGCATTTTGAATCGTACCAGGCATGTTGACCGGGAGGATGATCTACCCATTCGTTTCTTCACCGGCCATATTAAACCCATTGAGGACTTGGAGGTGGGTACAATTTGATTAAGCAGTTCGAGCTGCTCCACCACCTTTGATCTGATCACGTTGGCCGAACTACCTGGATCCACGATTACACGTTTAATTTGAACGTTATTCAAGAGAAATGAAATTACTAGCTCATCGTTATGTGGCTGAGACAAGGCCTTGAAATCCTCTTCACTGAATGCAAGGATGCCTTCAGATATGCGGCCCCGAATTGACCCTGCTGTTGCAGTGGATATTTTCGTCTGCTTGATCACGGGTCCTTGAGGAACGTCGGTCCCTCCGATGATCATATGGACGGCGTGCTGTGGTTTTCCTGCTCCATTTTTTCGAGCTGTTTTTCTTCCCTGAAGGTGATTTATAGCTCGACTGCTGATGAATTCTTGGAGGTACCCTTTGCTAACTAGCCGGGTTGCTTCCTCTCGTGGTTGCCTGCAATCTTCAGTCCTATGACCGTGCATACCATGAAACTCGTACACCAGGTTAGGGTTCCTTTGCGAAGGGTCTGATAGTATGGGCTTTGGCCACCTGGTGTCTTTGATTTCACCCATGGCCGATATGATGTCTGAAATGCCAATGCGAAAGTCGTACTTGGTCGATCAGAGTGCTTCCGTCGGCCATGTGTGCTTGCTGAACCCATCTTTGTTCACTAGCCTTTGAGGATTCCTACTTCGATCTCTCCTTCGATCGATTTCGGGCGTGCTGCCTCTTATGGTGCTTCTTCGATTCTCCACGTAAGGTCGATACCTTTCCTTGCATAGCCGTGGCTCTCTCTCTCTAGGAACCTTGACTCTATCCTCTCGGTGAGGCCCTCGAGCATTCTTATAACAGCGGAATCGGCTGCTGACCCGTTGTTGCCCGACCTCTCTGGTACCTGCTGGAATCGAGGGGATTTTCCTGGTGCCATTGCGCTCGACATCTTTTGGTGTTTTTGCAGCTGAGTAATTGCTACTTGTTGTGCCTGGAGCATTTCAAAAATCACGTGGAGGCTGACTCCTCTTTCCCTTTGAGCGAGAGTTCCCCGTGCTTCATGATGGACTTCTCGGCATGCGCTCCTGTCAGTGTGGGAGCTGATATTATCATGAGGGGCATTGCACGAGTCCATGCCCACAGGGGTTAGATCCGGTGTGCTATCAGGGTTTTGCAATAGTACACCAGCACCTAAAACAGTTACACCGTTCTCCCCATAGTCTTCGGAGCCGTCATTTTCGTGTGCATTCACTAAGTTAGACATTTTGACCTGAAATCAAAGATCCTTTGGACAAGAAAAAGTGTGAAGAATATCTTGCATTTTTCAGTGAACCAACACTAAAACAATCACTATTTTTTTAGCCCCACGATGGGTGTCAAACTGTTTACCTTGAAAATGGTAATTACAATTAAATTTGATTATGTGGTTCTAAAAATATGTGATTTATTTTAGTACTAGTTGTTAAGAAGTAGATGCTAAGTGTGAATGAGATAAATGAGGTAAAAAGAATATGAAATCGAAAATGGGCAAACCAGACTGCCTCAAGTCGGGGGTCCGAGCTGGCCGAGATAGGTCCTCAATGTCGAGGCTCGGGGTCAGTGATGGACGATCGATGAAGCTATAACAAATTTATGGGCCTCGAAGAAGGCTATTTATGATCAATGATGGATAACAAATGAAGAACAATCAATGAAATACAATAAATGTAAGTAATAAATCAGTGAATATATAATAGAGGATGTTTGAGTTAGAGAGTAGAGAATGTTCTTTTTCCTTTTATTGAATATCGTCTGCGCAAAAAATGATAAGGGTCCCCTTTATATAGGAGGGGAAATCCCTAACATAGTACATAAGCATTTATTACAAAGGTATGTAGCTGGTACAGCTATTTAATGTCACGGTACGGACTCGTACTATTCTTGCAGACCTGGTCAACTTCGCCCACGTGCCGCTTGCTCACGACAGTCGCCGATTTGCATTGCCTCGGGGTCGAGCATAAAGAACACTCGAGGCAGAGCCTCGAATTGTACCTCGATCCTTCTGCGGATGGGCTATGGAATGCCATATTAAACATAAAAGCGGTCTATTCGATTTTAGCCGTATACAAAACTCACGGCCATAGACAGAGCAAGAACATAAAAAGTCAGTTCCCTAGACACTGCAAGGCACTATAACCTCAACTCCCCAGACAGTGCAAGTCACTGTAGTTTTGGCGCCTCTGATGACGCCTTGCACAATTGTTTCATCTCCCCTGACGATGCCTCGCCGGAGATGCTTATCCGAGATGCTTTTATTTTCCTCCTCAATTTTTTAGACGTGTTCATTTATTTAAAAGCACTACCTTGTTCTCCTACACCCCAAACACGAAAATCTACTCTAGAAAGGGAAGCTCTCAAGAACCTAACTTCCTCAAGGTCCTTCCATCATCCAAGGTAAGTTCTAAAGATGATTATAAGTTAATTTTGATTCTCCAACACCTTATTAACATGGGTATATCCTTCAAATCATTAGATATTCAATCAAGACACCACTGTTGTGAAAAGAAACCCTAGAACTCGAATTCAAGAGGATTGAACTTCAAAAAGGTAATTATTCTACTCCCTAATCATTTATAGCTATGAATTGATGAGTTGTTGGGAGAATAGTAAATGGGTTTGATAAAGAGAACCATATGAACTATGCTAAGGTTTTGGGTGTTGACTTAAGATTTTTATAATAATTTGCGTGATGAGAAATGGTGTTAGTTACATCTATTTGGGATTGTAGAATCACCTAGAGGTAGTAGAATGAGAATTGGGAGAAGGAAGCACCATTAATAAGGGATATGAGGCTTTACGCCCATAAGGTGTTTGATAAACTGCCTAAGTGACTAAAACATGAGCCTTAGTGCTAATATTGGTTCCTCTTGATATATATTGACATAGATTATCGTTGAAAAAGGCGACGGATATGTGATATGCTTAGAAAGTCCAGAGTCAACGTATGTGAGGCTAACTCTCTATGTTTGGGAAAGTTAATGATTCTCCCTACACTATGTTTCTTTTACATCGTTACTTATTCCCTCAGAAATATAATTAAGCTCAGTTCCTTGAATAGTTGCAGAACTTCTATTCTCTAGCTTCATAACTCGTTCATGACTTTCATTTTGAACGTGTTGAGCTTAGTGCATATTCAATATAGACTAGGGTTTGATTCCCCCGGGTCTCAGTCTAGGTTACTGAGAATTCCATAAACAATTGAAGTTTCAGTGTTCATAATCAGTTCAAGAATACATGTCTCAGTCTAGTCCTATTCAATATTCCACTATCATGTAACTCAATGTAATTCAGTATTTTAGTATCATGTATTACAATATGATTCTCAATCCTTAGTTTAAACTCTGAATGTTAAACACCTGTATTTGGGCCTAAGGCCGTAGTTTATATTCTTTATGCATATTTGGGCCTGGGGCCTTAGTTTATGCTTTATGCATATTTGGGTGAGGCCTTAGTTTATGCTTTATGCATGTTTGGGCATGAGGCGTAGTTGATGCTTTATGAATTTTTGGGGTTGAGGCCGCAGTTATGTATACATATACTTTGGGCCTGAGGCCGAGCTTGTGCACACACACACACAAACACACACACACACACACACACACCACAAACAAACACACACACACACACACATATATATATATTGGGCCCGAGGCTGTAGTTTATTCAGAGAAACAGGTTTTTCATCATTCAGAAGAGGGAGTATTCATATCCTTACTTCCTTTGTCAGTTATCAACTATCATTTCAGTTATCGGTTATCATTTCAGTTTCAGTTTCAACAATTATCATTTTAGTTATCAATTATCAATTCTCAGTTATCAGCTTAGTATCAGTTTCAGCATTTTTATTTCTTTCTTTTAGTTTCTTTACTTACCAGTGCAATTCAAATGTACTAACGTCCCTTTTTCCCAGGGCTTGCATCTCATGATGCAGGTAATGATTTACACTAGGATTCTCGTACCAGCTATTTGGTGATCCCTAGTTCTTTCGGGGAATTATAATTACCATAAAATCTTCAACATTTTCAGACAGTAAGTATTTTCAGTACTTCATTAGAGGCTTCATAGACTAGAGTAACAGTTAGAAAGAGTCACATGCTTTCATGTTAAGCAATGTTGACTTATATTAGTGTTTCTACACTTTGATTTATATCATTCAGACTTTCAGTATATCCACATGTGTTAGTTTATCTTCCGCATTCAGTATAGTATGATATCACATGTTGATTCAGTCAGCCAGTTGGTTCGCTCGATCACATGTAGTCAGGAACCGAGTGCCTTGTTACGCCCAAGCCCTGGTTCGGGGCGTGACAACTCACAATCTCAGAGTACTCAATCACTTAGTATTGTGCTGGTAGGTCCAGCCCAGGGAAGATCCATCCCTCAATATAAATAACAGCTGATAGTAAGTCACTCAATACCATATAGGGCCAATCCAGCCCAGGAAAATTCATCCCAAATATAAAAGTATAGGGCAACTCCATGCCCACGGAATGCCATCCCAAATGCAAATATATAGGGAAACTCCATGCCTAAGGAACTTCATCCCAAATAAAATATCCACTGCGCCCACTGTGGGTGTGCTAACTCCGATGGGGATCCTTCATCCCAAGTGCTATAATAATCCAGATCCAAGCATAAATAAATAATAACATGCTGCAAAGTGCAACCCTATCCCTTAATTATCACTCACAATCAGGCCCTTGGCCTCACTCAATCATTAATCTCTTGTTACACCCTATAGTTTCGTATGTGAGAGTACGTCGTAAGTCAATTGATGTAAGCTATGAAATGAGATCATCTTTGAAAGTACATAAAGTAAGTTAATAATGTCAACTTAGAGGTTACAAATATTTAAGATCATGGATTCAATTACCAAGAGGATAAAGAGGCTTAGAAGCTAAACTAATTGAAGAAAATAAGTTTCGTCGAAAGTCGACAAGTTGGGAATGATATAACATGTACTTTTGGGGTGATACTAGGGTGCTCAAAATGATAAGGAGGTTATGTTATGAGTTATTTTTGTCTTATGATAGTCGTGTGTTATTTTTTGAAGTCAAGCGAGTTATGAAACAAAAATTGGCAAAGATCATCAGAAGTTACATTCATAAATATGCTGAATATTAGGTCAAATGTAGCTGGACATTTCTCCCAATGTACTTGGAATTATAGGATTATTATAAGTATAAAATTGAGATCTACGAGTCTAGTTTTTAACGCATTAAGCCATTCATCGATACAACATCAGAGTAGAGAGATATGTGCAGTTTCTCGAGACTACGCAGACTGCATAGATGACAAGTAGGTGTGTCACTGAAGCTTTTTGAGAAATACATTTCGTGCGTTATATGAGGTATTTTTGGGACATATTATATACCAAACTAAAGGTATTGGAATTTAGTTTCTAACTCTCTCAACCGTTTGTTCATACGAAATCCGGATAAAAAGATATAAGCGTCAGATGAAGGGCCAATGCTAGGGTGCCAAGCTAGCACCGCTTTGACTTTTCAAAAGTTGATATATATAGGGTTTTAAGTCGTCTTTCTCTTAATTTTTCATAGAACACGACCAGAGAACCCAAAACATTTACCCTTAAGCTCTCTACAAGGGTTCCAAAGAAGATTATCATCCCGGGTAAGAAGTCAAGAAGCGATAACATTAGAACGATCCTTATGACGTATGTATCGCTATATCGTCTCTCTTTTTCTTTGTAGTTTGAATTTTGGAAGGTACTTCATAGTTAATAAAACGTCTAATTTCTATATTTAAGCTTTTAAATATCAAGGGATGTTGATAAATTTGTTTCCTAATAGTTATAACTCAGGGGATGGTGATCGGAAGTAGTGAGTTCGAGTTTTTTCACTTTTAGTTGACTGTTTTGTAGTCCACCCGTGTTGGCCACTTGTGCTGATTTATGAAGTTTTGGAGGAGAAAGGGTGTGGAGAAACACCACAAATGACGGAATGGTGGACTGGTCATTCTTCGTTACATTTTTAGGTTGTTTGACACTACTTTTGGTGTAGTTCTATGTATGAAGTGATTAAGGTGTGTGGGCTATTTTGTGGTATATTGTGATAGTGATAAGGTTGGAAAATGTTGCATACATTTTGTTATTGTCGTGTTCTTGTTGTTGTTGGTATATAAAATTCGAGGAGGGCCTTGTTAAAGGGGTGATGCTGCCAAACTTTACGTAAATGAGCTACTAGTTTAAGTTGCAGACTTAACCTTTACTCAGCACTCATTTTGAATCTCCTTATGCTATGGTAGATTGAGTTGAGTTGTTTGAAGAATTTATTGGAAGGTATTAAGTACTCAAAGGAGTTAAGATATGTTAAGGCTAAACCTTTCCTTCATTTCGGCTCGATCCCATAACTACATGAGTTTGATAACAAGGCATAAAGAGAAGTTCGTATTCCTGAACATATGTACATTATCCTAGTATCATAAGTTACAGTATTCTCCCTTATCGGGACTTTATATTCAGTTAAGTATTTTCTTATTTTAGTTAGGAGAGCAGAGAGTTTATATATATAAAGCATTACAGTATTTTTACTGTGAAACCCCACGTGTTATTTTTCTCTCTTCTCTTACGTAAAATACGTAACGTGGCGT
>ML282003.1:3730-15275 GCA_005239495.1 Nicotiana undulata | reverse complement strand
GATATTTGGAAAAACAGTATTTGGGAAAGTATATATGAACACCACGTATTTTGAAGGAACTATACTTTGAAGAGATATAAATATACATTCAGAGAAATTATGTTTCAAAGAAGTTTCCTTATTTCCGAAATGATTATATTTTCAAAACCTTCAAATCTAAACTTACAATTTAAATGTTTTCACTCGACGTTTTTACCAGCTCTATTGAGTTTATTGGTTTAAGCCTGATATGAAGAAATTGATATAGTGATAGGTTTTTAATGCTTATTGGGTTGTGACTTCTACTTTGGCTTGACATTTCTTATGTTCTCTTTGCGTATTTCTACTTTGTTGTCGTAGATCGTATTTGCTGAATTTTCTTCCGTATTATTCTATCTTACTGTTTATTTCAGCGAAAATCTTTAGATAGACATTACGTTTCGGTCATTATCTTCGTACTTATGCCTTTTTCTTATTAGACCAGTGGGGTCTTGACTAGTCCTCGTCACTACTTCACCGAGGTTAGTCTTGATACTTACTGGGCACCGCTGTGGTGTGCTCATACTACTCTTCCGTGCATTTTGTTTGCACAGATCCAGGTATTGACCGTTAGTAGCTGCATGGATCACCGTTGATGAGGAGACTCAAGGTAAACCTGTTGCTGCGTTCGTAGGTTTCGGAGTCACCTTCCAGTTTATCTCCAACTGTACTTATTCATTTCTAGACAGTTGTATTTAGATTTTGTAGATAGAATTCGTAGAGCTTATGATTGTATTTACCTGGTTTTGGGAAATTGTAAATTCTATCAATATTTCATATCGAGACTTTTATATTTCCTTTATTATTATTGTTGTTCAATGAAACGTTAGGCTTACCTAGTCCCTAAGACTAGGTGCCATCACGGTACCCAATAGAGGGAAAATTGGGTCGTGACACTTGAGATCGGGCTGCTCTGATTTCGATCACATGCCTTCCCTTGGTCGGTTTGGAAAGGAATCTATTTGACTCCTTGATCCCTCGAGTGTTGTGCGGTGACGTCATTGCTATGACATGACAGTGAAGTGGCCGAAGTGGCCCCGTCGTTACATTTCCTCAAAAGTCATTAATTGCTTTTTTAGAGCTGATTGGCTATCAAGGTAAATGAATAGTCGCCGTTCTTCCTATATATACATGCTTTCTCTTTCATTAGAAGCTTTACTGCTTTGCGCAACTATCTTTCTCTATAGAGTTCTTTTTCTTGCACAAGTTATTTCGCCGTCTCAGTTTAAAGCTTCCGTCTGAGTTTTCACCTCCATCCCTTGGTTTGAAAGAGTTATAGCTACCATGTCTAAACCTGGTCATCAGAAAGAGGGAAGTCCCTTCTCTGCTTCCTGCCCGGCCGGCGGTACACTGCCGGCGTTTGGCGGGCTAACCTCGAACTATTTCGTCTCGATGAGAGACTTTTCGATGGAGAAACCTCTCAACATTTCGGGCCATCGAGAACACGCATCGAGGTTCATTTGATCAATATAAGAGAGACACCTCAAAGCTGTAAGGAGAGACTGCGGACGGGAAGAAAATATGATACTGCAGATATCTTCCCGAGAGGAAGATATTACGGCCCATGTAGAGGGGTTTTTGAACGTGTATACGTACCCTTTTACATTGGTCCCTCTCGACCGACTCGTGCTCGTGTTTTGTCAAAGATATCGAGTTACTTTGGCTTAGATCCATCCGTCTTTCTGGCGGATCGTGCTGATCATGAGGTTTTTTGCCAAGAAGGCTGGGCTCGAGTTCACTCTTAGCCACCTCGTCAAACTGTATCGGCCTTTGCATTATCGAGGTTTAATCACTCTACGACGCCGATCCACCAAGCCCTTTATTTCCAGTGATGACGACGACAAGGACCAAGGGTGGATGAGTCAGTTTGTTCGAGTGAGGACTGTTGATATCATTCCTGCGGAGTTCATGCCCTTTCCTAAAAAATGGAATTTCAAGCGTAAGTGATACGTTGTACTTCATTCGTTTTGTTCTCAGTGGAGAACAAGATCCATAAGAACGTTTTATTTGTCCGCCGTGATCCCGTGGATGCCAAATGAGGTCCCCGATCTTGCGGGCTGGGCCTGCAAATTGGCGGCCTCTTCGACTTATGATGAGCGCAAGTGGCGAGACTTGTCGAAAGGCAAATGGGAGGCTAAGAACCATGGTATGTGATATGTAGTCCTTTTCTCGAGGAGTGATTTTCTTTACGTACATTAATTTCTTTGTTGCAGGCATCGGTGAATTTTCAGAGGTGAGACCGTCCCTTTTCGAGAGGAGGAAAGTCCTTCGACTTCTGAGCCGTGAAAAGACAATAAGAGAAAAAGACCCTCAGAGGAAGAGGATACATATAGCAAAGCAGGACCCGCCGGGGGGCGTGTGGAGGATGCATCTAGTGACGAAGACCTTAATTTGAGTATACTATCAATTATTGTTGTTAGACTACTAGATTCTCAATAATCAATTTCCCAAAGGTTATGAATATAAATTTTCGGTATTTTTACTACTAAATCTGAATGAAATTAAATAAACTAAAAGACAACTGATATTGAGGTGTAAGCAGATGAGATAAGGATCTAAGGTTATGGTTTCCCCTGTTGATGGAATCTCTTCTTGTATATTTCCTATAGTTTGGCCTAATTATCTCTATCAATCATGAACACTTAGGATATCATAAATCTTTCTCGAGTAATTATGATAATCTACTAGACACACTCCCTCGAGCTACGCTAGCTAACTTGTATTATAGTTCACTTTAGATTGCACCCAAGGTATCGTTATCTCTAATCCGGCCTTTAAAACCTCGGTTATGGATCTCTCCTATACTTTGGGAGTGATGTTGTTCAACAATTACCTAAATATGCACTCTCTCTCTCTCTCTCTCTCGAGTAGATACACACTAAATAGGAACAACTAATTGAGGGCCCTTCAATCAACTATAACAAGAACGTAGTTGAACAAATAGAGATGAAAATCAAGCAAACTATATTACTATAATAATAAGTTCATCCTCAATGGGTTCGACCAAAACCTTAGACTAAATAAATTAGCTACTCATGATGGTAGTAATCAAATCCAAAATAACTTGCATAATTAAATTACAGAGTAAGGACTAAGGAATAAAGGATGTAAAAATCAATATTTTTATCTTCTGAGTAGTGTTCCACGATCTCCTCTTGTCTCCAATGACAAAAGTCATTCAAAGTTGTGTTTTTGGGTCTATTTATATGTTTTGGGACAAGCCCTATACGTGTAGGATACTTCTTGTCAAACCGGGAAACAGTTAAATCCTTTAAAACTCGGATTGGGCCTGATCTTGGACCTGGCGTTACATAGAAAACGCCTGGAAAATGCCAGGTTACACCTGGATTTACATGAGTAACGCCTGGAAAATGCCAGGTTACACCTGGCTTTACATGATTAACGCCGGGCTAAGGCCAGGGTCAGCCTGGCTTTAGGTGGAAAAAGCCTGGCTAAGGCCAGGGTCACTCCTTTTGATTCTTGAGCGCATTTTCGATGTTTATGCATCCATTTAGCTCGGCTTCCATCTTCAATTCACCTACACATGAAATAGACTCCATTATACTCAAACGAGGTGTATTTTTACCATTAAAGCACGTAAAATGTAAGGCACATAATGCATTAAACCATGAATTATAGCCACACATCAACACCTCACACTTAAACATTTGCTCGTCCTCGAGCAATTAAACTACACTCATGAACACAATTTTTTAAGCAAATCTCTTAACGTGTTATACCAAGAATTTGTAAAATAGCTTAAGCACAAAGGTGTGACATCCTCGCCTCAATAATCGACTCACAAATACCATGCTTTATTCACAATTCACTAACTACTCTAACATAGAAGTCAACAACATTACCTTTCCTTTATGAATCATGTGCCCTCACCAAATCAAAGAGTTAGTTGCACACACATTGAATTTTTAAGAGCATAGGAACTCCAAATAGACAAAATTCGCTCGCTCTCAGAAATAACATTCATATGCCACAAATGATGTACCATAGGCTTGTCCGTAGTGTAATACTCTATTGATCGAGTTCATTCAGTCTAAAATCAATAAAGACTTTTATTGGTTGTAATGTAGGCTGCGAGTAGGGTAGGATACATTTGGAATGAGTGACTGCACCTCCCTTAAGCACTTTAATACAAACACTTTAACCATCAAGTCCGTACTTATGTCAAACCAAACATTTCACCTTTACTTCAATTTATATTACCCCATATTTCTTTAAGCACACATATATCACTAGCCACCATCATCAATACTTATTTTTCATACACTTTACTATTGTCATATTAGTTTTTTTCTTCTTCTTTTCTTTTTTTTCTCTTTCTCTTTTTTTTTTTCAAGTGGTTTCGATTAACAACTCTTTTTTTTTTAATGCACCTTTCTCCTTATTTCAATTGTTCCACTCAAAAGTCAACCCACCACCCCACACTTTAAATTTTCCATAATTCATCACAATTCAAGTGCTTACGATAGGTGACAAGGTTCAAATATATATTATCGATTCAAACAAAGAAGTATGGCTTGTAATGTGGTTACCAAAGAAATAGGATTATAGGCTCAACGGGGGTTAACTACGATATATAACAATTTGGTGGGTAAACTTTATATATCTGGCTTAACAAAGAAACACCTATATCACTTCCTAGACTGAACAATACTATTATTTCGCTTCGCACACACACAGGGCAAGTTCTAGACATCAAATGCAATGCATAGAATACATACAAAATCTCACACCGACATGGCACATAACTCATTCAGGATTGGTTCTATCACGACACTCTAGTCAAAGCAGTTAAGCAAATTTAAGAATCCACGATTTAAGGTATTTATCCTAGAGTCAAAACATTGCGTCACAACCAGAGTACTGACTATTCTCAAGGCATCACAAAGTTCAGAGATATTTCTGCGATTAATTTCTTAGCCCCGTGGTTCCTACTCCTAGAAATTAAAAACTGCCTACACCCGGTTCAATTAAAAACCCTTGGAAAAGAACCGAGGTACAAAGAAAAACCAAGGGGAAATTACTACACTACCTAAAACAAAAATCTTTTTGGTATTTTCTTTAGACTTACTTCCCTCAAGAAATTTGTCTAATAGATCCATCGTCGAGAAAAGTCCAATATTTTCTATTTTTGTAAAAAAAAAAATACAAAAATTATTCCATTAAACTAACACAACTAAATTAGCATGGAAAGTCCCCCAGACAATTCCTCTCCCCACACTTAAAATTATGCATTTTCTCCAATGCACACCATACTAAGAAGAGGGTAAAAGAAACTCCCTAGTAGGTCAAAGGCCGAAGCACTAGCAGCTCATGGGGTATTCAGACTTCTCCCCGGCCTGGTCCTTCGTGCGGGTACCTCACACTTAGTTCCAACTAATGGTTTGATGTTGCATCCTTCCAATAGCTTTGCTTTCCATGCTCCTAGAAAATCAAAAATCGACACTACAAAAATAATATAATAAAAAAAAGAATAAAATAAAAGAAAGCAGTAAAGCTGGGTTGCCTCCCAACAAGCGCTTGATTTAACGTCGCGGCACGACGTGAATCACTTTTTGCCTCCACCTTGAACTTATGAATTGATCCCCCAATTTGGCTTCAAGCTTTCGGTTATGCTCCAAGGGTGGTGGAACAAATCTAATTGGACCAAGAAACCATTGCACTATTTTACACTTCTTGGCTTTTAGATGAGGTATGTAGTCCTGTCTTTCTGGCAAGAAAAATTCCAGGATGTAGACACCTTGTTCTTCAATCCTTGACTCCTCAATCGGCTCGGATGACTCTATTTCCATATTATCATCCAAGCCCAATGTGGAAAAACATTTGGAGTGAGGACCAATGCGCTCAAACACATGAACTTCAGGACTTTCAACATCCTCGACATCAATGATACTAGAGTCAACAAAATTTATATCCTCAAAGTCCTTGGCTGACTCTAGTCTCACTTCTTCAACATCGACATCCTTAAATTGTAGTTGGTTAGGTTGTCTATGTTCTACTCTGACCTCCTCAATTAACACCTCAAATTCACGCTTTTCTTGGCTACTATCCCCAATATTGGCTTGTTGAGCACAACTCCAACCACTTGACTCAATTGAGCCTCCAACTTGCGAATAGTTGCCTCTTGCTTTTCTATCTGCAATTGTTTCTCATTATTTTGTTCCATAAGGCACTTTAATATATCCTCAATCTTTTTCAGGCCATCATCCCTGGGTTCTTTGTTCTTATTAACTTCACAAGAAAAAGAAGAACCATTAAAGTAACGGGTTGGGGGAAGATAAGAAATATAAGCACAACCATGAAAGTGACCATCTTGACCACCACACATATCACACACATTCCACACATAAGATTGAGTTGGTGCACATAACTCGCTCTCGGGAATATTTTGATAATTTTGCCCTGGGTGGTTTCCTCCACAATATGCATAACGAGGGTCAAAAGTAGAATTACCAACATTCAAACTCTCATAATACCATGATGCCATGTTTTTTTTTCAAATTAACAAATAAAACTAAAATAAAGAAAATAAAAATCAAATACTGAAAAAAAAAATTCAAACTTGAAACCTAGCAATATGTACATCTACAGCTACACGTCAAAATTTCAATGTATAGATTGAAAGTGGAGAAAATTGACTACACTAAGAATTTTTGTATTTCTTCCAACTATAATTGATAACACCGTTAATTCCCCGGCAACGGCACCAAAATTTGATCACACTCAACTGTGTCTTATAAAAAGACTAAGCGGACGTTGCAAATATAATCTGAGTATTTACCCCAGAGTCGAATCCCACAGGGAATTAACCTATCAATTATTGTTGTTAGACTATTCAATTCTCAATAATCAATTTCCAAAAGGTTATGAATATCACTTTTCGGTATTTTTACTACTACAGCTGAATGAAATCAAATAAACTAAAAGACAACTAATATTGAGGTGTAAGCAGATACGATAAAGATCTAAGGTTATGGTTTCCCCCGTTGATGGAATCTCTTCTTGTATATTTTCTGTAGTTTGGCCTAATTATCTCTATCAATCATGAACACTCATGCCATCATAAATCTCTCTCGAGTAATTATGATAATCCACTAGACGCACTCTCTCCAGTTATGCTAGCTAACTTGTATTATAGTTCACTTTAGATTGCACCCAAGGTATCGTTATCTCTAATCCAACCTTTAAACCCTCGGTTATGGATCTCTCCTATACTTTGGGAGTGATTTTGTTCAACAATTATCTAAATATGCACTCTCTCTCTCTCTCTCTCGTAGATACACACTAAATAGGAACATCTAATTGAGGACCCTTCAATCAACTACAACAAGAATGTAGTTGAACAAATAGAGATGAAAATCAAGAAAACTATATTACTATAACAATAAGTTCATCCTCAACGGGTTCGACCAAAACCTTAGACTAAATAAATTAGCTACTCATGATCGTAGTTGCCACGACCCAAACTGGAGGATCATGACTAGCACCCGGGCCATACTTGCCGAGCACCAATGTACATTTTATCTAACCTTCTTATTATCTTTAAGGGATAACGAGATCAATATAAATGGTAGATATGGATCATGAACATACATCACATGGGATGACAGGATTGGTAAGAAACTAGATAAAAGGTACGAGCTACAACGCTGCCATGAAAGACTATACAACAAAAATTAGCCAACAAGGCATACCAAACTATACATGAATTGACACCTGTCTATGAGCCTCTAAAGGAGCATAAGTAATGCAACATAGCCGGAACAGGGCCCCGACATACCCATAACATCTATAACAAAAATGCATACCAAGACCACGGCAAGTCCGGAGAAGGGATCTCGCCTATAACCGCTGACCTGGAAAGCCTATTGTGGTGGGGGAGCTCTGTCTACCTGTCTATCAGGACCTGCAGCACGACATGCAGCGTCCACAAATAAAAGGACGTCAGTACGAATAAAGTACTGAGTATGTAAGGCAGGAAAGCATAAATAAGAACAGTAATGTAAAGAGAGAGGTAGGAGATACAACCTATAGCATCTGAGTGCTTCTAAGACACAGTAACATGAAATGCATGATACATATATACACATAATCGTTTTAAACATCCACCTCTGTGGGCATCATCATCATCATAGAACATTCGCCTCTGTGGGCATCATCATCATCATATCATACCCGGCCTCAAAGAGGACTCGGTAAACCCAACTGACTAGTGGTTGCACAATAGGTGCCATCCCCGTCCGACTATAGCGCGGCTCGGTAGAGTAAAATAGCTACATATATATATAATGCATGTAGGACGCATTGGAATCATATTTTGAACCTTTCGGAGTGACGTAAGGTCGATATTCTCCGTACATGTTATTAGGATTAACTCTTCATCAAGAATCTTATAATAATCAGGAAGTACCAACAACATTGATAACATAAGAATAAGATAAGCAACCTCAAAATCAATTGTTCCATAAGAAGGGAAACAATGTAAGTACTGCTAGCTTGTAAGAGTAGATTATCTTTGGAAGCTCGTTCATTGCATTATGTACAATCGGAGTCGTGCAAAAGAAGGAAAGGAATAGCCTCACATACCTTGTATATACTGTCCCAACCTCAAGCTACGCAAATGTCACAACTCCTTAATCTACAATAAGAGAAACGACACTATCGTTATCGTTTAAGCGTCATAACTATTATGTATCGACCACAACCTATTTTACGATGAAACGGACAGCACCTCCCCTATTTATATGACTTCACACAAGTCAAAACAATCACCTAACAGCCCAAACAACATCAATAATAATCATATTGAGCCTCCCAAAACAGTCCACACACAACCTAATCACTTCACACATAAGACGACCACCGTAGTCGTGTCAAACGACCCGGAAATGTTACAACGAACGACCAGCTCACAACCCTACATCTATATGGTGTTTCTCCACACCCTTCCTCCTCCAAAACTCCACAAAACAGTAGTAAAACACGCAGCCCAACAGCAACACAAAACAGTCCGCTACAAGTCAAATAACTCGAACTCACGGCTTCCGATCACCGTCCCGTGAGTTCTAACTATTAGGAAACACATTTATCAAACTTCTTTGATATTTAAACCCTTAAAAACATATATTAGACGTTTCTTAACTATTAAGTAACTTCCAAAACTCTAACTACAAAGAAAAAGAAGAGGCAGTATAATGACACTTACGTTGTAGGGATCGTTTGGATGCTATTACTTCTCGATTTCATGCCCGGGATGATATTCTTCTTTGAAACCCTAGTAGATAGCTTGAGGTTATGTTTATGGGTGTTCTATGGTCGTTTTATGCTTAATAATGAAGAGAAATACGACCTAATGTTTATATATATCAAGTTTGGAAAAGACAAAGAGGTGCTAGCTTGGCACTCTAGGATTGGTCCATGTTCCAACGCTTATAACATTTTATCCTGATGTCGTATGAATGAACGGTTAAGAGCGTTGGAAACTACATTCCAAGACCTTCAATTTGGTATATAATATGTCCCAATAAGACCTCATATAATAAATGAAATGTATTTCTCAAAAAGATCTAGTGATCCACCTATTTGTCACTTATGATATCTGCGCAGTCTCGCAAAATGGCAAATATCTCTCTACTCCTATGTTGTATATATGAACGGTTTAATGCGTTGGAAACTAAACTCATAGATCTTAAGTTTGGTAGGTATATCATCCCCTATTTCGAAGTATATCTGGAGAAAATCTCAGTTACATTTGACCTAATGTTAAGCACATTATGAGTGTAACTTGTGAAGACCTTTGCCAACTTTTGTTCCACCACTTGCTTGACTTCAAAACGTAGAACAAAACTATCATACGATAAACATTAACTCATAGCATAACCTCCTTATCATGTAATGAACCATAGTCTCACCCTAAAGTACATGTTATAACATTCCAAACTCGTCGACTTTCAACGGAATTTATTTTCTTCAATTGGTTTAGCTTCTAAGCTTTCCAACCCTCTTGGTACTCGTTATTCATGATCTTAAATATTTGTAACCTCCAATGTAACATGATTAACTTACTTTATATTCCATCAAATAGAATCTTATTTTTGAGCTTACATCAATTGGCTTATGATGTACTCTCACGTACGAAAACATGGGGTGTAACATCATTCCCCCCTTTGGAAATTTCGTCCTCGAATGTTGACTAATGCACTTTTCCATATCTTAATCAATAACTCTTACGAATAATTTAATATCGTCTTTTCTATCTAGGGAGTTGTTCGGTGAATAATTCCAAAGGCTAGAACATTCCCCCCTTTAGGCCTCTTTCTCACACCACGACTTGTGGTCGAACTCCTTTCAATGTCGTAACTATTTCTACCTTCTTTCATGCAGCCTAGACAATTCTAACCTTGAATGTGCGCCAATGCGACTCTTATCTCCTTTTTTATTTCTTGTTAGCTTTTAACCTATCTTTAGGATTCACTTGGTGAACATATATTGTACTATGACAAGCTGTCCCTCTGGGCATCTATAGGTGTACTAAAGTTCTTTGTTTGGTATTTTGTTGAACTTACGACTATTGCTATATCTTGTTTCATAGCCTCAGTTATCTATGCTTATGGCTTTACCACTACTAGGTAGGTCATACTATACCATAACTCTTACTTCGGTTTATTATTATGGAGACTTGCCACCCAACTCCAGGTTTTTCTCTCACCGCTTATCCTATATGTATAAATCTAAGCCATTTAATGCTTCCTTATTACCGTCCATCTTAATAATGACAGCATAATCTCATCTCATACTTTATAACTTTCATCCATTAATTGTTGATTCACCTTAATACTGATCTATAATCTACCACTAATAATTCAAAATCTCTTATGTAATATATCGTCACTAGGGCTCACGTCTCATCGGGGAACATCTGAAGTGATTTTCCTGATCCACTTAGGGACGATACTATACTCCAGTAACTGTATTTCATAGCATTCCAATGTGATTCATCTTATGGGGGTATTCTAATCCCGTTCAGTTCATGAAATACTTGTTCTCAAAATCATTACTCAATCAAAGGTCTAAACGTCATCCTCTTATCATTTATCACAATTACACCCTTACTTTACTATTATGGTAGCATTCTATCTCTTCTAAATGCTCCTAGTTTTAAACTCCTTTGAGTTCACTCATGCTATACTGAGCTTTTTATAACTGTATGGAAACCATTAGCTCTCTTGTTGTGATGGGTTTAATCCCGAGGAATTACCTATTTTCGTCACCTTCTCACTCACATTTTCTTATCCTTACTCCTGCCTAGCTAAAACCTTGTTGCTCTACCATACTTTAGCTTGCGACCTACGCACATCTACTTATACTACTCGTAACCTTCCTTTCATCATGTTAGCACCATAGATTTCCTTTCATGCCTTCTCAGTTGTCTTAAATGTAAATAATTACTTTTCCTGGTCGTTCTGCCACTTGCTGCATGGATTCTTGGCCTATCTTAGTGCCCATGAGT
>ML282002.1:31772-44770 GCA_005239495.1 Nicotiana undulata | reverse complement strand
GGGGGGGGGGGGGGGGGGGGGGGGGGGGGGGGGGGGGAGGAAGGGAAGCAAAACCTACGAGCACACATGTATGTGTGCCACACGAGCACACACACAGGAAGTAAATAGCTTTTACTCTTTAATCTTTGATTGACTAAATATCCTTAAGGCCAAGCGTTTTGATAAACCCACATGTCCCAGTAGCTGATGAAACACAATACATAACTGCCAGAACAAAGTCATAAACCACTTGGAGAATAATCATCTAGTATGGTACTCCAGGGCACTAAAGAACCAACAAATCCTATCTCAGAACTGATAACCATTCCATCAATATATCAATCAATCAACTAAGGCTCAATCCAGAAATATCGAGGAATTCATAACCATTCTATCTATTCAGACCTAGAGTCAATATTCATCAAGTGCTGAAATAAATAAATATAAACATATAGAACGCAAAGCTAAGTTGGACGTGGATGCTTATAGGCCAAAATACCCTTCTCTCCATGAACTATATCATGTATTTCCCAAAATTATTTCATTCAAATTTCATAAAAAACCTAAGCGATTTCAGAAAAATATATATAAATCCTAAAACAATTTTTTCAGAAATGTAACACAGTTGAGATCAGTAAAAGGCAAAAGGAAAGTAAATCCAAAGAATCATCAATCTGATAAATTAATCTAACGTACGTATTTGAGAAATGCAGAAGTAGACAGGTAAATAAACAGAGTTCCGGAATTTATAGAACCTTGAGATCAAGTAGAGAGGAATAGGACTGGCCACGAGCGAGCTTAAAAGCGCGGAGGAGAATTCCGATGCCAACGCGCACACCGTAAGAGAGAAGAAAACTTTGGCAAACGTTACCGATAGCGTTGGCAACGCAGGATTCATCAGCATGGTCACAGGGCGGGTATAAACCCCGGGCACGACGTTGCCGGCGCTGAAGCTCTTCAATGGCCTCTCTCAAGCGTTCCTCCGCCTCACGAAGACGGCGCTCGGCGGAGACACCGCTGTCAATGGAGTCGTTAGGTAACTGCGGCGGGGAAGAAGAGGACAGAGGATGCATTTTGGGGAGAGGGCGATTGATAAGGGTTCTCGCATCTAGAGAAAGAGACAGAGTTGATTTCCGCTGCTTTTTTCTCTTCGAAAGGTGTGCAGCGATTGAACAGTTTTATATTGATGATGTAATAATTAAAATTATTGTAATCTCTTTGTCCCATGTTTTGGTCATAAAATGTAAGAAATTAAAATGGTCCACTTAAAATAATAATGACATTATTAATACATTTCTAATAAGTCTAAAATATATTTCCGACTAGTATATATTACTTTATGAATTTTTTTATTGTATTCTATTTTTAATTAAGTCTACAGTAATTTCAAAATTAAATATGTAAGGTATGTAATTATTTTTTAAAACCAGTGGAGTGAGAGCTCAATTTTTTTTATTAGATAAGAGTATATATGTTTTTCCATTTTCTCTTCTTATAACAGAGTGATTCTTATATTGAACGGAGTCCAACAAATCATGGGATTAATAGTATAATGAAGATACTAAGTTATAATTTCTAAGAGAAAACAAAAAAAATCACTCTTTTTCGAAAAGACATATCAATGAAATGAGATCAAAAATATAATTACAACGGATACTATTTCGGGCTTTGGCTGCCGTGACAGGCCTTCTATCTAGGTGTGTCAATGGATTTTGGAAAACTGACTAAATCAATTGAATTGTACCACATCAAATTAATTTTTAGGTTTCCTTCTAATAAATTGTTGGTTTTTATATAAATTTATAATTGTATCAATAATTAAGGTAGGGTTTTTATTTTATAAAAATAAACCGAAAAAATATTGAATCATACCGAATAAATTTTATATGTGAAAAATATATTTATCAAGTAAATTTAAAAATAATAATGCAATAAATTTTTCTTTGGACCTTGAAATTATGAAAACTATTACAGGCCAACAAGTAATTAAACACAAATAATAATTCCTAAAACAAATTATGTTACTTTTACTTAAACTAAGTTATTTCAAGTATCTTTATTAGCAAGGCTAGGGGTGTTTGTCAGTCGGTACGGTACGGTATTTAGATATTTCGGTTTGTATTTTCGGTATTCGATTTCCTAAAATGCTATACCGATACCGTACCTAATTAAATCCAGTATGGTTCAATTTTTCTCCTTTCGGTTTCGATTTATTCGGTACGGTAACTTCAGTTTGTTCGGCTTAAATATGACTGTAATATTCTTAATTAAAATATTCACAAATATAAAATAAAAATGTTCTAGCATCGGTTATAAAACTTTTGTTCAAAACCAGCAAATATCAACCCACCGAGAGATAAAAAGTACATAAAGGAATAAATTTAATCATTGAAAATGTCTTATTACTTGATTAGAGCTAATTCTTGAACTTAAAGAAAACAATGAGGACTAATCCAACAGATGCAATTCAATACACGAGAAGAAATACCCCAAAATCGTAAAAGTAGTACATGATGATAGGCTATAATTGCGTATTTTAGTCGCTTATTACACTCTAATTTACTGCAATTTAATTGTGTTTGAGCTTTAGCCGCTAGTTTTTTGCACTAACTATGTGTTTTGTGCCTTGTAGGAGTGATTCCGAGTTATATTGATGTTATGGAATGAATTCAAGTGATTTGGAACTTTGAAGTCTGAGTAAAAGCCCAAGGAATTAAGTCGGGATCATGATCAGGAGTCAAATTTGATAGTTAAGAACAAACAAAGACTCGAATAGGCATATTGTGCACTATTTAGTAAAATAGACAACTCTTTTCTTCAAACTCTATTTGGGCTATAAAATATATGGTTAGAAAGTTAACTCAAAGAGCTACAACTTTCATGTTTTAGGGTTTTCTAAATTCCAAATGAAAATGGGTGAAAAGTACGCGTAAAGTGCGCGGACGCGCACGTCCTGCCCGGAAAAAGTGTCTTTTTTCGCATTGGGAGAAGGTATAATTGTTTGGGTCCGACCCTAATGGGTATATATACATATTATGCACACCCCTAAACAAGACACAAAGTATTCTAGCGATTATCAGTAACAAACTACATACCGTATATGTTTCTTTTCATATTATTTAGATTTATCTTTTTGAATATTTAATCTTCTATAAACTTTATTCTTGACTCTCAGCTTGGTTAATATATTTTCACTCGTGTGATTTATATTTTCTTTGACTTTGCTTGATTTCTTTTACATTGTTGTAGAATAGTTGATGGATCTATACTCTAGACATTTTTTTTAAATTCATCACCTTTAAACAATAAAAATGTCTAGAGAGTTTTGCTAAGTCGTATAAAAGAATGTATGTTATTGCATTCTAGATCTACTGGTAAATTTTACATGATATTTAAAAAATATCAAAAATTAACCGAACCATACCGATATCGAAGAAAAACGGACATGATTAGGATGATTTCAAAAAGTTTAATTTTAATTATACATAATTGAGTAACCAAAAATTGATGGTACAAACTTTATAAAATAACCGGCGGAATCGAACCTTTGATCCCTCTACTCTAGGTGCCGCAAATGGTTTCTCGCTGTTACATAAAGCGTGCTGTAGGTATTATTAAAGGAGCTTTCTGTCAAAAAGAAAATAGAAGGAACTATATGCTGAGTTATTTCACTTTTTATCCCAATAACCCGCTAAAAGGACAAAGAAGATAAACGGAAATACCGAGGCAAACGAAATTCATTGGTTTAGTAATTTATTTAAAATAAAATTTCATATTATAGAACTACATAAAAAATTAATATTCATAATATAATATTATATGGAAGTATTGCTAACGCATTACATTGAAATTATATATGTAACAGGAAAAAACCTATTTATTAACAAAAGAAATGTCTCACTAAGAAAAAAAGTGTCAAATCACACTAATTCCTTCCTTTTCGTTCATAATAATCAACCTAAAAGAGTTCTCTAATTATTTTTTATGTCCAAAAATCTGGTGGTGTTTCTTTGCCACTTCTAGCTAATATAGTCCTAGTTAAATTTCTTAACCACAGTCTAACTCCAATTTTTTATTTTTTTTTTACTCTTTACATTTTTTGAGTAATTTTTCTGAAAGAGCAACTTTTTGTGGACGAGATAACGTCTCCTATCTTCTGTGTTATTTATTGGAACTCTTTTATAGAGTTTTGATCCGTCCTGAGCTACCCTACTTCCGGAATATGGATTATTGCGGCATCGTAAATACTTACGTTACCTATCCATTGAGTTATGTCATGATTCAATTCAGGTCCATTTTGATTGATTTCTCATTTTTCGGATCTGATTGTAACAATGGAGAAGTAGGAAGACTTTGGCGATTCATAATAGAAGGGGTTATCTAGAATATCTATGTCCCAGGACATAAAATATGAATAATGAAATNTATATAACCCTATTCCGGCCTGGTCCGGTATGGAATGAACTTATAATCATGGAATCGACTCGATCATCAGATTATAAGTTCATAACCCTAGCCCATTCCCATTTTGGGCGGAACAGATCTACTAATTCTTTGATTCCAGTTAGTAAGAGGGATCTTGAACTAAGAAATAGACCCTAGAAGCTAAAAAAGGCTATCCTGAGCAATTGCAATAATCGGGTTCATTGATATTCCTGGTATAGTAGATGCTATCACACATACAATCATACTCAATTCGATGGAATTGTTTGATGTTAAAGGGGATCTTCTATAATTTCGCACGTGAGGGGTTATTTCTTGGTTTCGTCCAATCATTAATAACTTTATTATTTTTAGATAATAGTAGATAGAAACAACGCTTGTAAGGTGTCCTATTAAAACCAAGAAATATAGGCCTGAGCATTCACAAAGAAATGGTGTAAGCAGAAGGGAAGGCGCAACGGTTAGCGACTGCCCGAGGAGTGATCCCTCTCTTATTTTCCCTTTTTTTAACCGGAAATAAGATAAAAGAATAAAAAAAAGACCATAGTAGATCTATGATTAGCCCTCGGTCGGGATGGTCCTGTCGAAGAACTTGATTCATGCAAAGAAAGAAACTTAGGATAGGAGACCTATGGAAGCAGCAGGGCTGGGTCCCCAATCAGATGTTTGGATGTGAGCTATACTCCGCGAGGAGCCAAACGGGCGTATGGCCTTGCCATTTGACCTCGTAACACCACTAGTCATTATAGCACTAGTCATTTTTGTTCGGCGTTAGGGGGGCCCACGAGTCCTGTAGCGTTCGTGATCGGTCCCCGGTGGCTAAGAAGCTTGATCACTTTGTTGAATAAAGCAAATTGACGTGATGATCGAATATGGGTGAAGTGTCGCTGCTCTGGTCTGGCATAAATGCCACTAGGTCATCTATGATTTGCAACCCTTTTTTTTATTATTATTAATTAATATTAATTAATTCATTATTATATTATGTCTTTCTTTCTGAAGGGCTTGCGGTTTATTACACCAAAGGCTTTCAGTGAACTATTGAAGCTATCGAGAGAGTACCAAATGCTGACGGTGACGAAGGTTACCGACTTTCGATAGAATGGGAAGAATTGGGGGAAGAAGGGCACACAGGGAATGAATGGGAATATCTTTTACTTGGACTACAAAAATGCATTCTTCGAGATCCCCACGGAGCGGTATTCAAATTAAGACTACAATCATACAGATTCGATACATGCTTCAATATTGGACCAATCCTTGAATAGTTCAAAAAAAAAAAAAAGACCTAGGAACGAGCAAGGAGGATTGGTTTCCCCACCTTAAAGTACCAAGCATTTTAGGGGTCTAGCTCGCTGATATAAAAAAGCCAAACTGATAAACCAACCTTTCACTTCTCATATGGGGAATCATCCACATGAGGACCAGAAGACGGCATTCTAAGGTACGAGCATGCAAGAGTCCGCCCTTTTCCTCTCAAGCGAGAGCAGCTGAAAGGAAGTCTAGGAAGCCAGAAAACAATCCCAAGGGAAGCTTCTCGCTAGTGCTTTGCCCCACCACTGAACATTGTGGCTCGTCCGTGATTTTCGAGGCGCTGCCTGTGACTCAGCATGGGAGAAGGGGGCGCCTCTCGTAGACGAATACCGACTCAGTCCGCTCCTATTGCGCGGGAGTCTCAGCCGGTCGGTGCCGGGTCGGCCCCTAGGGCACTATTCGCCTTGGGATGCATCTGTCTGTTCGAGTTAGCGATAGGCCAGCAACCTTTGGCTCCCCACACGGTTGTGGCCGGCTACACTTACGTATGAATTCGTGCTCCAAGTATGGGCTCTTGCCCTCTCTCCATAAAGGAATAAGAAGGCAAGACTAAGTCATTTAGTAGTTTTCTATTTCCATTCTGCCTTCACCATGCCTACCCTGTAAAAACGATTCTCCAACTGATGATTTTTCAGTTTCAGATGTGAAGGCTTAGGCTTCCATTTTTGCTCGATGAAAGGATCCAGATTCCACACTATGCTGTTGCCTGTTTTCGTTTCTTTCTTTTTTGAGAATACCTTATTTCACATAAGATAAAAGCTCTTTTCATCATCAGAAACAACCTGATTTCCGACCTCTTGGTCCAATTCCATCAATTTTGGTTGAGGCAATTCTTACTTGTTCATCGTCAACTAATCTAGCTCCTGAAATATATAACATTCTTGATTGATTGAGTCAATGTGATCTTAACGGCCTTTATTTTAAGCAATTATTCGCTCCAAGACGCACGACAAGACCTTCGATCTCTCTCTCTCCATAATTGATAGAACCCTCATTGCCATTGGAAGGCACCTTGGACCTAAGGAGTGGACTGTCACTGAATTCCATCAAAATCCAATGAGCAACCCGCCGAGGTTACAACAATCATGTTAGACTAAGAAGAGCCTTGGGTTCCAGTCCCTTGGACAGACCGTCCAGAGTCCAGACCGATGCTGCGCCTCATTAGACAGCAGCGAAACATACAACTCGATGTTAATCAAAGTGAAGTTGGTACGCTCCACAGCTCGGAAGGGTATGACCCTCTCAGCCATCGGGATTTCTCCCGTGACGTCCAATAAGAGCACCTGCTTTCCTAACCTTTTTCGATAAAGTTTATCCATCCTTTTTCAAGATGACCTGGAAAGGCTTGACTGAATGGATTGAATGGACTGCTATCGTGCTACTGGCTTGAGACTTCCTGTTCTATTGGAAGAGAGATGAGATTCCTTCGGGACAGACTCCATTCCGAATGCCAATAAGACCACTTCCTCGAACCTCCTGCCAAGAGGCCAAGGTTGCTTGCTAACTCTCAGCCACTTGTTAGAAGGAAGACTTTTCATGTCATTCCCATTTAGGTCCGATTCGGATCCCTCCGTTGTTTCCTTTTCCTTCCGCACGTTTTCCTCGAAATGAGAAAGAAGATGGTACACTTGAATTGTATTATTTAAGTGATTATTGCTTGCCAAAAATCCTACTTCTAATTAAATTTATGGCTTAAAATAAGCTATAGATATATATAATTTGTCTGCCTGTAAATTAATTCATTAAAGTAATTGTTTTAAAAGTAAATTTTTTTTAAATAAAATGTAATTTTTGGAATTTAACTAAATGAAAAGAGTGTCACCCAAATTAAAATGGTAAGAATACAATGTTTTGTACTTTCTGGTTCAGCGAACTTTATTGAGGCCGTTTGGCACTTTGTTTCCAGCTTTAGTACATGTAACATGTATAAACCTCAACATTCATTAATACATACAATGTTTGATTGTCTTTCTTATTTGCACAAAATCCTGTATGAGGTATACACCGTTAGGTGTTTTTGCTTGTTCACACAAATAGTACATATATATAAGCTTTGTATGAATCTGTCTATTACTTTACGAGGGATAGTGTAGAATAAAATAATTTAACCAGTATGATCATAACTAACCATCACATTGTCAATCTTCACATTTCTAATCTATGCATTGTCAAATTTTACCTTATCAATCTTTACATTACAGTATGTGCATTATATACATGTACTTGTCTTTCAACCGACGATAGTAGGCAAAGGTTTTTAGTTTAAGAAACCAAAGACAAGCCTTAACCTATATACGACTGATAGTAGGCTATAATTGCGCAGTTTAAGTACTATTTACGTTCTAACTTAGCCGCACTTTATTGATATTTAAATGTTAAATATAACAAAATGTTCTAATTAAGAACTTTATGCTTTGCAGGAGCAATTCTGGGCTATGAGGAAGCTAAAGAGTATTTTGGAGTCAATATGGAGCATGGAAGGCCAATCGGAGGTTAGCACGATCAAGAAGAAGAAAGAAAAGCAAGCGGCAGAAGTTCCTCCAGGTGCGCGGCCACGCATTGGCCGCGCACCAATCGGAGGTTAGCACGATCAAGAAGAAGAAAGAAAAGCAAGCGGCAGAAGTTCCTCCAGGTGCGCGGCCACGCATTGGCCGCGCACCAATCGGAGGTTAGCACGATCAAGAAGAAGAAAGAAAAGCAAGCGGCAGAAGTTCCTCCAGGTGCGCAGCCGCGCATTGGCCGCGCACATAAGCCAGTGGACTGGGCAAAATCCGCGGCCGCGGACGAGCTTCCGGAAAAAAATAGCCCAAGGCCAATTGTGTAATTCCAAAGGCGACTAACCTTGACCTATGTGAGCACGTGATTTTTGCCTATCGTATAATCCTACAAAAATCTCAGTAAATTAATTGGTTTTATGGGTTTTATTGAATTCTGATGCTATTTGTGAATTCATTTTACATTATGTAGTCAGAATTCATCATTAAATCTATAAATAATTTAAAATGGTTTGATTAAGAACATAACCTTGGCCACTATTTAAATAAATATAATTGTTTGATACAAAATCAATTAATATTCAAATTCTTAATTTAATTATTTCTTTCAACAAAATCGTGAAAAATTGCCTTTTAAATGATCAGGATTAAATTGAAAGGTGTGAGCTTAATAGAATTAATAGCAAAATTAGCTTATAATCAATTGTTACACTTTAATCTTAACATAGTTAATTAAACTAGTTTAAAAAATGAAGTAAAAAAACGGACCTGGGCTGGAATTGCCCAGGCCCAAGATCATTTACCCAACGACCCGACCCGACCGGCCCAACCTCCCTCTCACTATAACCCTAAAGATAGGACCTAATCTCGGGGGATCCCGGCTGCGCGTTCCCCTTTCCCCTGCTTCTTCCTGACCTCCCATCCCCAATACAGACCTTTAGAGAATAGACATTAGAACCAAACGACCCTCCCCTTTCATGGACGAACAGTAGCAGCGGCGTAACTCCCCTGTGGCTCTTCATTCTTTCATAATCTAAAACACAAACACAAGAATCATCAATGAGATTCCCACCCATTTCCTTAACCCTAGTAGCTGTCGCCATTCCCCCATCTCTTCATTGCCGGAATCCGGCGAGGAAACCAACGCCTACCATTTAAAGCCGCTGGTCACCCCTCAACCTCCATCTCCGCCCAGACCAAGAACGAAGCACTAGTTGACAACTCTTCATCCATCTCCTCTCACTCATCTCATTCGCCCCTCTCTCATACAAACACGAGAAGCTAGGACTCCGGAAAATTCAGAAGTCTGGAATTTCATAAGCAAAGACGAAGTAAAAATAAGAAATAAAGTTGAACCACAAAAGATTTTTCAATCTCGTCTAATTTCTACTTCTTCTGCCGCAATTCTTGGAAATTCAAGTCGATTTGGGAGCTGTGATTAGGTGCTTGTTTGCATTTTGTGATGTTGCTGAATTTATAGCTGAGCGGCAGTCTTAGTGTTCGGCCTTTATTTGGCGTTCCTTGTTTGGGTTTACTCCGGCAGAGAGGTAAACACAAGAAAACTCCTGTTAAACTTTTTTTTTAATGAAAATGAGCTACTAAGTTACTCATATGCATATTGGTGTCTTGAAGGATATTTATTTTGCTCGACTCTTATGTTAAAGTTGTCTCATTAATACTGAATCTATTTCTACTATGAAGTTATAACTCATAGATGTTAATTGGAGCTTTAAAACTCAATATGTGTCGATTTGATTAATAGTCGAGGCGTTTACTTTAAGATTAAATCCGGAATATTGCCCATATATACTATGCTCTACGCTATTCTGTTTATGTGATAACCCCCTGTTGGTTTGGTTTAACTCTGTACATTATATAACCGGCACAACAATTGTCAGCCTTTGTTGAGATTTACAGTGGATTTTGAGTTATTGAAGTGTAAGTAAAAAAAATTGATTTGTTTGAGACATAAGTGATAAAGACAAAATGATAGGAATTGGGTTCTGGAAAAGTTCATTGTAATTTAGCTTGGTTAAATAAAGTTCACTATGTTGTTGTGCTTTGTTTGTTGAGATCTGCATATGTCACATGCCAACAAAATGTTAAGCCACGCCTATATGATGGCAGCAGTAGTGAGTTTGTTTTAATGCGATGTTTTGTATGTTCGATTGCTGTATAGCCCATCAGATTTCACAAGAGTAGCTCATTTGTGAAGCTGGGGTAGATATAAAGATTTTGCAACAGTGATTCTTTGATTATTGTTGTAAGAAAAGCATTAGATCCTTATGAATTTTGTAAAATTTATAGTTGTCCGTATTTACTTGTTTGCGTTATTTTTCCTTTTAAGTATCAATCTGCGTTAAGTATGTAGATATATTGTTCAAGGATTCAAATTTAAGTATTATATGTTGCTTTAAATTCCATGAAGATAGTTGACTGATCTATCTATGTGGCTATCTAATTATGTTCTGGAATGTAGTATGTTATCAGAAGACATTTCATATGCGTATGAAGATTCATTAGTTGACTGTTACTTCTTCTCTATGTCATTTGCAACATCTTTTGGTAATTGATTCTATGAGCGTAGATGACTCGTTTATCACCTCAAATAGTTATATTTTACATTTCTCCCATAATTGTTATCCAGAACCTTGGCCTTCGCAATAATCTCAAAGTGTAGGAAGAATAATCATGAACATCTAGTTTACTTTATGTGCGATTAATAAATCGTTATGACTATGGGTACGGCTTCCGTGGCATGGTCATGATACATAATTCCCAATTCGGGTGTGACAACTCATGCCCCTGACTCTCAAATTCAAACACTAATAAAATTGCGCATAGCAACCACGAGTGCATTTCATGTGACGTGTTTGTCATGTGCTCAAAAACAACAAGTGCACGCCATCGTGACTTGTTCGAGATGAATCCATAAACGTCCTAATTAACTTTAAAAATATTCCTTCAAGTGGAAAGAATAAAGAATAATCGAATATCGCCTCAAATAGGCATTATAAAACCATCATGACCATAGTCTTGACTACGTAATCTACACTCGGGCGCGACAACTCATGTCCCCGTCTTAAACTTCAAATTATAATAAAATCACGTGTCGCAATTACGGGTGCATTTCATGTGGCGTAATTGTAACATGTACAAAAGCATAAACGAGTGCACGTTCTCGTGACTTGTTTTCAAGATAAATTCATACTTATCAAAGGCGTTTAAATTTCAAAGAGTTTAAATATGCAATAGGCTAAAACACGTAAATAATCAGATAATTTAGGCCAAATAATAATAGTTGAGCGACCGTGCTAGAACCACGGAACTCGGGAATGCCTAACACCTTCTCCCGGGTTAACAGAATTCCTTACTCGGATTTCTGGTCGCAGACCACTTAAAACAGAGTCAAATCTTCCTCGATTTGGGATTTTCAAAACAAAACGGTGTCCCGGAGCATCGTCAAAAATACGGGTGGCGACTCTGAAAAAATTAATAAAAATCCCAAAAATCGAATAATGTCACTTAAAGTGGAAAAACTACCTCATTACCCCTTTCATCAATATATAAACGGGGGGTAGTGGGAAAAGGAGGTGTGACAACCTATATGGAGCCTAATTTGCCCAGAAGAAGAGGATACATGTTTTTAGAAGATTTTGGAGGCAAGAACACAAGAGGAGGAAGACGGAGAATGTCCCTACGAGTTTTCATCATCTTCTTCTTAATTCCATTGTTGGTTATGACTTTTCATAGTGTAATCTTGTCTATTAGTATGAGTAGCTAAACCCGTCATCTAGGGTTGATGGAACCAATTGTTGGATGAAGCCTTGATGATGTTTTGATATAATTTACCCGTTTTTACTCTATGATTGTTCAACTATGTGTTGTCTTGTGATTAATTGAAAGGGCCCTTGATTAATCGTGTCTAGTTATCTTGTGTTGCTTGAGAAAGAACATTTAGTTAGATTGTTGTTGAACAACACCACTTTCGGGTAAGTTAAGAGATTGATTACTTGAATTTAAAAGCGGGGTTAGAGATAACGAAGCTTTGGTGTGATAATTGTGAGTTGTATAAATTGTTAACTAGAGTTGTTCGAGAGAATGCTTCTAGTAAATTATCGTAATTGATCGAGAGATAATTACGGTAACCAAGAACTCATCATCTTTATAGAGTGTTGCGGCGAGATTATAGCTAACGTGTCATGAATAAATCCGACAATTGGGGAAATCAATAACCCTAGATCCTTTTACCATTGAATTCAACTTCATTCTTGTTTATTGATAGTTTTTATTGTCATTTTTCCTTAGTTAAATAATTTCTACTCATTATCAATTAAAATTTTGCATCAGGAAATTGTCTGAGCTTATTATTAGATTTACTAAAAGTTGTAGTAAATAGGTTAGTTCCCCGTGGGATTCGACTCCGGACTTGAATCGGATTGTATTTTTAGCGACCACTTAGTCCTTTTTACAAGGCATAGTTGGGCGTGATCAACGGCCATACATGAAGATATTATTCACGTAATTAAATGTAGAAAACTTGACATATGTCCTTTTATTTTCGAGAGCTATACAACAACAACAACATATTCAATATAATTCCACATGTGGGGTCTGGGGAGGGTAGTGAGTACGTAGACCTTACCCCTACCTGGAGAGGTAGAGATGTTGTTTTCAATAGATTCTCGCCTCAAGAAAAGATGGAAAGGAAGAATATGGGAGAAGAAGAGGAGGAAAGAGAGGGGGGGGGGGGGAAAAGGGAAAGGA
>ML282002.1:0-31668 GCA_005239495.1 Nicotiana undulata | reverse complement strand
GGGGGGGGGGGGGGGGGGGAAAGCGATAAGCAAAGAGGAGAATACGTAAGAAATAAAAAGTGATAATGCGTAGGTACCTTTTATTTTTTCCCGAATTTTTAGTTACATATCATAATTAGGGGTGTACAAAGAAAATCGATAAACCGCACTAACCGATAATCCGATTCAAAGAGGAAAATAATCCGATTGTGGTTTGCTTTGATTGGTTTGGTATTGGAAAAAAAATTGACCATTGGTTTGGTTTGGTTTCAACTAAAAAGAAATCAAATCGAAACCAAACCAATGGTCAATTTTTTTTCCAATACCAAACCAATCAAAGCAAAGAAAAGGAGAGTGAGGGTGTTCAAGGTGTTGTGAGGGGTATGGGAAAAGGGAGTGGTTGAAGGGTCTCCCACCCCTGCCAGTCTGACTAGAGAAACATGAGCAATGGTAGTTTGGAGTGAGGAATTTGAGGGAGAAGAAGAAAATGTAAAAGAAAAAGGGGAAGCGGGTCTGGAAGAGGCTGCTGAGGGACTGGTTCAATTAGGGAAGGATGATCAAGAACAAGAACCTGTTCCATCTGACCAGCAAACTCTTGCAGACCTACTAAAGAAGGTGACTGATAGTTACAATCCGAAAAAGAAAAGGAGTGTCGGAGTCAAAGCTCCTGGCACTGCTAGGGCAAACAAGAAGAGAAACACTGCCTTTTCTATCCCTGTAGAGATTCCTCCTACAAGAGGAAGAGCTACAAGGAGTCAGAAAAGGCAGAGTGAGATTGAGCTTGAAAAGGCCTTAGAAGAAAGTAAAGGAAAAGTTGTTGCTAAAGGAAAAGGAAAATGTTTGAGCCTGTTGAGGCTGTTGAAATTGATGAGATGGACCTGGTCCTTCAAGATGAAGCGGAGACAGAAGAAGTGGAAGTTGTGGCTCCAAAGGCTAAGAAAGTCAAGACTTCCACAAAGAAGTTTGTTTCAAAACCAAAGTCTGCTGAGCCATCTACTTTGGCTAAAAGAATCAGGTCTGCATTGAAATCAAGAAAAGTAAAAATTATGGAGGAAGAGGAATGAAGTGGAGAGGAATAAGAAGAATCTGATGCTGAGAAGGATAAGATGGTTTAGTTTGGGAAGAGAACCATCTTGAAGTGTAGACTCTTCAGGAATTTGGAGAAAGAAGGTATGGTGTTGCTACTGGAGAAGTTATAATTACAAGAATTGAAGGACATGGTCTTTCAAATGGATGAGAGGATGGCCAGGACTGAAATTGTGGGGTTCATGGCTAATTATGAGATCAAGGATAGTAGGGTTACCAGCGTGGTAAAGGGGGTGACAGTGAGCTTTGATGTTATAGACCTGGGAGAGATCTTGGGTGTACCTGCTAAAGGATACAATGATTATAAGAAGCTTCAATGGCCAAGTCTAGAGAATCTCCCTATTGCCCTTGCCATTACAAGAAAGTTTGGTGATAATGATGAAGCTCTTGAGCCCAAGTCTATCTACAAAAGTGAGATGAAACCACCCCACAAAGTGATGTTCGAGTTTGTAAACAAAGTTGTCCTGCCTAGGCAAGAAAGGAGGCACATTGCGACATTCATGGACTTGGTCCTTATGGAATGATTGGACAGTGAGAGGCAAATCAGTTGGCGTGGATCATCCAGCTTCTTGATAGGGTTCTGAATGGCACCAAGACTCACGCCATACCATATGGTTTTATTCTTACAGTTGTACTTGCACACTTCAAGGTACCCCTTAAGAAAAGGGAGGTTGGTACAAGCAAAGATCATTTTGGGCTAAAAACTCTAATTTCTTGTGACTATGAGCTCCAAACCACGCCCAAAGAACCTCGTTCACCCAAAAAGGTACCAGTAAATAGCAAAGTGCGAGCCTTGGTGCGAGAAAGTGGGGTTAAGGATGCTCAAATTGATAGGCTGAAGAAGAGGTTGGCAGATGTAGAGTCAGAGAGAGATGCTCTCAGAGCTGAGCTGGCAAAAGAAAAGGAGAAGAATGATGTTATTCTTCAGGATATGCTGAAACTGCTTCAATCCAAAACCCACTAACCTGGTCCTTCCCAGCTTTAATCCTTCCTAGCCTAGTGTAGATCAACCAATGACCCAGTTCGGGATTTTTTTGTTTTTGTTTTTTTGCTCATGTTCCAATGTCTTTATTTCTTCTTATGCTTTGTGGTAGGATCTTATCAATCAATAAAATTCACTGCCTTTTGTTCTAATTATTTGTTGATATTTCTCATATGGCTAATATCCTTACATTGATAAATGATGATTGAATCTATGATTGCATTTGAAGTAGCTCCAGTGGCCATGAATAATTTTAAAATTTAGTTATCTAACATAATTATGTAACTTTTCGATGATGCCAAAAGGGGGAAAAGGTTGTGCTTTGGACAGTGATGTTAATAACTTAATGAACCGGTCCTTGATGATAAGTGAAGGTGTTGTTCTAACATTGTGTTGATGTTGTGCTAAGTTGAAATAGGGCCCACGCTTATGAAAAAACACAGAGTTTGTCATCATCAAAAGGGGGAATTTGTTGGCCCAAGTGAAGTTTTGTTTTGAAGATTGACAAAGGAAGCTCAGGCATGAACCATGTCTGTCACAACCCAAATTCCCAACCTTAGGGATCGTGATGACGCCTAACACCACACTTGCTAGGCAAGCCAATGTTAGAATTCGAGTAGTTAATTTCCTTTGATTATTTTCTTAAGCATCAATAATTAAATTTAAAATAAACTTAATGTAAATGATTTCCACAGATGAAATACTAAACAATTAAATAAAAACGAACCACGAGCTAATTATATAAATAGATCTAGAACTACCCCAGAGTCTGGTGTCACAATTCACGAACTACTAAAAAAATACTACAAATACTACTAAAGTTATTCTGGAAGCATTGAGATTTTGTATTGCAAATGAGTATGTGCTTATTGAATTGCACACCGACTCCATGATGCTAAGGAATGTACTGTTAGGTGAATGGAGTGTACCATGGGCAATTTATTCCCAAGTAGAGGAAATCAAGGGATTTATGTCAAAAGCTAATGTAGTTGTGATGCATACGCTAAGGGAAGACAACAATTTAGCAGATCATATTGCTAACTATGCCTTGGACATAGGTCCAATTGAATGCAATAGTTTCTGGGAATTGGATGGCCAAGGAAGAAGGATACTAAATAATGATAAGATGCAATGTCCTTACTTACGAGTAAGAGTTACAAGGAACTAGAAGGAGCGAGTAGAATGAAGGAGTAAAGCAAAGGGAATTCCAGCCATGCACATCATGTTCAAGGCCTTGGGGTGGAGAACATAATGTTCTATTTTTATACTAACAACTTGGTCTTTTTTGCAGGTACATACACTATACTTAGGTTATATCGTTTGATGAAACTCCAGCTGGTGGTATTAGTACATGGTACTCATTCCACTGGAGTAGAATTAAAGATAAGCCTAGGTATAGAGATTATGAGATCTGGCGTTACACAGATCGTAGGAAGGAGGCAGTTTACACTACTCACGATCACTGAGGAGCTATTACCAAAAACACATGGAGACTGCTACATTCGGAAGGACAAGTTCAAAGGAATTTTGAGGGAACACACACAGAAAAATGAGAAGAGAAGGCGGCCCAAGAACAATATGAAATTTGGAATAAGAATCTGGGCAGGTCATATAGGGAGCCAGGCAATAGGAACATCGGGACGTCAATGTTCAAATGTGACTGCAGTTCATCATATCCAAATTCAGTGGAAGGAGGATATGATGACTGTGAATTTTGCTAACTTTGTGTTTTGTTTTGCAGGGAACGCTACTGTATCCATGTCCTACTACTTAATACAACTTCAAAGGGTAGTATCAGCATTATGTGCTCAATCCCTTAAAGGAATATTGATAGTAGGCACACACATGGAAGCATGGAGAGCTCGATACAAGACCCTTGACCTTGGCTATTGGGATTCAATCTTTCATATCACACCCAAGCATGGTCCCAAAGCAAAGGCTTCCAAAAGGGATTTTCGGATATCACAGGAACAACCAACCAAGCAAATCAGAGACACACATCTGAGTGTAAACTACTGGATGCACTTGGTAGTTTACTGGAACTTTTGGTAATCACAAAAAGCAGAAAAGAAAGTGATATGGAATGGCAAACATACACATTATAATGATGTGTTACATCAAGAAAGAGTTAAACAAAACCAATCACCATATGAGAGATTCAGACTAAATGAAGTGATCCACATAGAAAGGCAGTTGGCACATATTAGCGAGAATGGGAGAAGCTGGCACATATTAGCGAGAATGGCAATTGGCGCAGCTGTGTCTATTTCTTGCACACTAAATTACCTTCAACTGGTGGTATTAGTACCATGTACTCAACCCAGTGAAGGGAGTTTGTGGGCAAAAATAGACATAGCAAAAGAGATAGGACAAGCAAGATATGATATCAGTGGTATGTACAACAAAAGTTGCTCAACATCATGGTATGAGAACACATACATAAATAAGTGTTTTATATGGAATGACACAACCACAAACTATAATGGAAACTATGATAAAAGCTCAAGAGAACGCACAAAAAATGGACATGAATTGGGATCCAAAAGGCATAACATTGAACTAAAGGAATCGGCATTGCTGGACAATTGGACAGTACTAACTCTACAATATCGAGGAGGCTATACATGCAAAAGACAGAGCTGGATCAACAAAGGGCTGGAATATGGCTATACGTGCAAGCATCGGAACTGTTTGGATGGCTACGAATATAAAGGGCTGGTTTTTATATTAGGCATTAATACTTTTTCAATTGTAGATCAAAGTGTAATATTAACTTTGGGCCTTTTTTGCTCAAAGTTAATAATAGGGAATATGTGTTTATCACTTATTATTGTCTTACACTCTGTAAGACAACACATTAACTGTTTTGTTATTGATTTGGTTATTTATTAATAAAAACTAGCCCTAGGCCTTGCCTAGTGGATTACTAAAAATAAAATAAAAAAATACTATACATACTAGGCTGAAAGAAATAGTATAACTGTTCTGAATATAACAAAACAACGTATATGAAATAGGAGAAGACTCTCGGGATCTGCGAACGCCGGCAGATATACCTCGTGTCTCCGGGTAAATAGGTGGTTGCGCTAACAATCTTTACTGCTGACTAGTACCTGGATCTGCACAAAAGAGTGCAGAGTGTAGTATCAGTACAACCGACCCCATGTACTGAGTAAGTGCCGAGCCTAACCTCGACGAAGTAGTGACGAGGCTACGGCGGGGCATTAACAATATAACCTTTGACAACATAAATAATAAAGCAAGAAAGAAATTCTAAACAAATAAACAAATACTGCACAACAATAAAATAACTCAGCCGACTTTTTCAGGTCTCAGCTATAACCAATACTCAGTTAAATCTCCAAGTTTCCAAACTTTACTTTAAAATAATCACATGTGCTAAATATAAGAAAAGCTGTAGAGTAAAACAAGAATTTCCAAATCATTTAAAGTTTAAAAATCAGTAAAACATCATTACTCCCCATTTTCACTATCTTGTTGCGGCGTGCAACCCGATCCCACCTATTCACAATATCACAATCAATGTATTCACTCGTATCACAACTAATTATCCACCCTTATCACAACCCCCTTATCTTACCAACACCTTATCACAACCTCTTTATCACACCAACACCTTATCACACCAAGTTTTGATTAAAAAATTTCAAACAGAAAACAGTATAGCCCGTAAGCTTTAAACAATAACATCCCACAGTAATATCAGCTCAAATATATGCAATCACCGTAACACTGTCAACCCAACTCAGTCTTTACGTACCATGATAAGATTAAGAGAACAACCAACACTTTCAACACACTTACAACAACAATTATAATTAATCAAAAGAAACCAATATGAATATATATATCTATTTCTAAAAATAGTGTCAAACTGCTCAACCTCTCTATAACACAAGGGGACCAATTAAACCTCGTACTCTTCCAAAATACCCGCAATAATATTTGACAACAAAATAGCAAGGCCAACTAATCATAGAAACAATAGTGAACATAGAGCAATTAAGACAAACATCAATTATGTTGGAAACGGGAAGGGGATCATGTTTATTAGGCAAATTGGCCGGTGCATAGATACTCGTCACTTCACTATACACCACGCCCATGCATTTCACATAGCAAACAAGTGGGGAGTCCTATTCCCTTATGTCAAAGTTAGACCAAACACTTACCTCAATTTCGTAGGCCACTCACTGCTCTATTACGGCTTTTCCTTTTGAATTCACCTCTAACTTGCTCAAATCTAATCATAATTAACTCAATATCATCAATTTATGCTAAAGGAACTAACCTTATTGAAAAACATGACATTTCCTAAGTTTTCTCAAAAAAAGTAAAAATCCGACCCCGGGCCCGCTTGGTCTAAACTCGGAGTTCGGACCAAATTATGATTACACATTCACCCACGAACCCAAATATACTATTCGTTTTGAAATCCAACCTTAATTCGATGTAAAAATTCAATTTTTACAAATTTTTTTAATTCTACCCAAACCCTCAATTTTTACCATGAAAATTCTTAGTTTTTGCTTTAAAAGTGATGAAAAACAGTAAAGAATTGAAAGAACAAAGTATAGAATTGATTACCTAGGACTTGGGGATGATAATTGTTGAATAAAATCGCTCTTAGGGCTGTAAACCTCGAAAATATGGTGAAGAAGAAGGTCTGCCCATTTTTAAAAGAGTATTTATATTGCTGGGCAACAGACCTATGCGTTCGCACTACATGGGATGCGTTCGCATAGGGTAAGGGGGACTGGGCATTACGATCGCGGGGCACCCAGTGCGTTCGCATAGAACACTGGGCTCCCCCTCCCCCAGGCCTGTCTAATGTTGTGCGTTCGCATAGGCCAGGGTGCGTTCACATAGAGTCAGCCCAGGCGACCTCCGCGTTCGCATACCTGGCTATGCGTTCGCATATAACAAAAAGGAGACCTCTGATTTTACACTATGCGATCGCGGACTTACCTATGTGATCGCATAGCACAAAAGACCTAGACACCAGAAACAGTCAATACACAAGATTTTTCAAGTGCAAAATCATCCCGTGGCCTATCCGAAACTCACCCGAGCCCTCGGGGCTCTAAACAAAACATGCACGCAAGTATAAAAACATCATTCGAACTTGCTCGTGTGATCAAATCATGAAAATAACATGTAAAACTACGAATTAAACCTCAAAACTCATCATTTTCATCAAGAACACTTAAAGTTCATAACTTTTCAACCGGATGTCCGAATCGCGTCAAATGAACTCCGTTTTTCACCAAATTTCACAGTTAACCTTTAAATATCATAACAAATATGTATCTGGCTCCGGAACCAAAATACGGGCCCGATACCAATGATTTCAAACGTTATTTCTTTTCTTTATTTCATAAATATTTCAGCAAAATAATTTCTTTCAAAAATTGATTTCTAAGGCTTGGGACCTTAGAATTCATTTTCGGACATACGTCCGAGTCCCATATTTTACTGCGGGCTTCCCGGGATCGTTGGAATACGGATTCGGGTTCGTTTACTCAAAAAGTTGACCAAAGTCAACTTTTATCAATTTTCAACTCTAGAAATTACTATTTCTCATATTTTCACATAAAAGCTTTCCGGTTTCACGCCCGGACTGCGCACATAAATCGAGATATTTAAAATTAGCCTTTTATGACTATTAAGGATGGAAAGGAGTCTAGATTTATAAATGACCCCTTGGGTCATCACAATGTCTATCCCCTGTGTACACAGACACATGCAGATTCGAGCATAAGGGATGCACGTGAAGAAGATATGCTTAACTTGGGTATATCTGATGTCTTCTGATCGAAAAGGTTGCATAATTGATAAGGATAAGGGCTCCTTACTCAAAGAGAATATTATCCAAGATAAGGGAGGAGTTAGAAGTTGAGAATAACTAGAACTCTTCCACCAAGGAAGAGTAGCATTAGAACTCTAGTTATTTCTTAATCTACTAACTCTATATATTGCAGGATGTTCTCATTTTACAGGTACGCACAAAAGCAAAAGTTAAACGTGAGTTGAGTGCAAAATAGCAAGGCATTTTGCAAGCAATTCTTATGTGATTCAAGTGTGCGAACCTGAAGCTACATGAACCAGATAGAAGAACCAGTTCCAAGTGTCTGTCTTTTATTCTAGTTCAATTGTAGTAGGTGATTTTCAAATTGTACCTTTCAGCTTTATCTAGGAGCAATTGTAATAGATACTCTGAGTATTCAAGTTAAAGTTAGCTTGAAGTTGTCGCAACAGTTAGAGGCTGGTTGCCACAACAGGATTAAAGGTAATCCTTAGGTTTACAAAGAGTTTTTGTAAATGCTATTTTGGCTCAGTGATTTAGTGAAGTATTGGAAAAAATCCTACTCAGTAGTAGGTCGCGGTTTTCACCTTTTGAGCCGGGTGTTTTTCACGTAAAAATACTTGTGTTCTTTACTATTCGCATTTTCTATTTCAGCAATAGTAGGTTAAGGAACACTTAGAAGAACCAAGTCCTTCTATAATCCGTGCACGCGAAAACTTGGACACCACATAAATCACCCCTCTTGTGTGGTATAGAAGGATAAAACACGGTATAACTAATGCATTTTGATTACACAAGTACAATATAAGAAGTCAATATCATCCCAAACACAAAAAAAGAATTCATTTCCTTTGTTGCTTTGAATCACCATTTGTAGAAGGTTGATCTTGCCATGATGCTTGCCATTGCTTATCATAAAATGTAGCTTCATCAGCTAGCTTCTTTAAGTTGTCAAAATCTGTCCTTTTCCTAAACAAAATTACACCTGCAACTGTTGCTAAGAGAGCAGTTTTACATATGAAATTACCCATTTGGCCTACAACATCAAGCCCTGTTAAAACATCCACTAGATAAGCCATGAAAAATCCCACCATTGCAGCTCTTCCTGTAAAATCATCAATTTACTAAATTAGTAATAGTACAGACATTTTTTTGTTGTTGAATTTGGATGAATATATTAGATATAAAATGTAAACCATTTAGCAGCTCAGCTTCAGGGAGGTGAGAATGTGCCATCCATGCCCACCATGGTATAACAGAACTTCTAAAGACTACAGGTTCTTGGTTTGTTGCTGCTTCTGGGAAAAGTTCCAGGAATTTCCTCCTCTGTGCTTCTGTAACATTATTAATATGAATAAATTAAACAATCTTTGTGGTTTAGTAATAGAAAGATTTGTTCTTTGTTTACCTGCAACTATGACACTATCCCAATCCATTTTGCCATTTTTCACAAACATATTAAGATCCCATGTTCCATTCTTCCATCGCTTATCCCAAAACCTTAGGACTTGAGACTCTGTACTTGTGTTTTCTTCTACTTCATCATTCCTTGTGGGCTTTGCATTATCATCAATCAGCAAAGAAGATTTGTCTTTAATTTCAACAACAGTTAAGTGTGTTTGCGCTTCAACTTTTGGAGTCATGACATTGGTAATCTTCATTGACTTGGCTCGAGGCCATTGTTTCTTCTTGAATTGATGAGAACTGCAAGATGTGTGTGTGAATGAAGTAACAGCAACAGCAGCCATGATTGTATGTGTAGTCTCTGGTTTGGCTCAAACTTACTCTTCTGGTGTTAGGATAAGTGGCAAAAACGCCCATTCTGAAATAAATAAAGCTTATCTAATTCTGCAACATCATGGGCATGGCACCCCATATCTTCCTGACCATATCCACTTCCACTTTTGGTGACTATTTTAAAGAAAATTATTAAACAGAGGGATAAAATTAATGGCGCCGCTGTGAATCAGCATCTTCTATTTATTTTTTAGGGCATTGAACCCCAATGAGTTTGGAGCAGAAAATTTGGAAAACCTGTTAGTTATGGGTTCATTCCTATAATTTATTGCGGTTTTAGTAATTTCTTGCACATAATTTGTGTTCCGCATCGAAGCTATAGGGCTACATCCACCCCGCCTTTAGTATGTATCTCCATATAATTATGGTATATTTGTCATTTGATAACACCGGATACAGAGGCGGATCCAAGATTTGAAGTTTATGGATTCCATCGAGTTATTCAGTAATAAATAATTTACACATACTACATAAATTTTTAAAGATAAATACGGGGTTTAAGCCAAGCTACTGAGTTCTGTCAAACCTGTACCGTCAACTCTTCATCCGTCCCTACTATCAGCGGTTAACTGACTATTTCAAAAGTGAAGATGAAGAATAAGTTCAAATGCAACAATGTGCATTCAACATGCCCTTAGTAACATTTACTCCATAACAGGCATCCCTCATGCTAGAAAATGAGAGAAATGACGGTTAAGCACCTGAACCCCTAAGAATGGCGACAAGGGACAAATTCTCCAAGTTACCAGATGAAAAGTACAGAATTCTAAAGCAATTGAAGAGTTCTTTTTTTCTTTTATTTGAATAATGAATAAAATGTCTCAAGTACACAATTCAGTTTGTAGAGCATTCTAGCATTTGTACTTGGGAGAAAGACGGTGCGAACTTTCTGCTGCAGGATGTGTACATTGTGCGGTAAAAAAAGAGCAATCAAGCCTCCCAACCTCTTAGTTGTGTGGCGCGTGCAACACGATTCACACCCAATGTGAAGGCGCCCATCCGAAGATTGCAATTGTGCGAATGACACATGCTCTTGAGGTTATGGAAAGCTCTTGTCATGTATTTCTTAAGCTCCGCATTAACCTTCTCCTCATCCCACATGAATCCTTGAATATTCTGCATATCAGAGTAGATATTAAGAACAAAAACTTCTAATTGTCTCAACATCTCAGTTCTTTTCTCAGGAAATAACTTTACAGAAACTGGCTTGCTAAAGATGCAAGATTTCCAATTGACTATACTATTGCATCTCTCAATGCGTTTCGCGAAAATACTTGTTAACCTAAACCCTTCATGCTGCTATCTGGTGTAGTGACAAAAATATGTGGGAGGCATAAATATCAAAGTTACCTGAACCCATTCAAAATAACTGACAGTCACACCTCCAGCATTAGCATAGATATCAGGTAGTATTACTACTCCTTTCTTAGATAAAATCTGCAGAAGGCAATTGTATGTGAAAAACTATAATTATGCTAGTCGAAAAGAACAAAATCCCGGAAGAAAAGTTGTACCTCATCAGCATCTGGATCAGTAGGATGGTTTGCTGCTTCTATAATGAATTTAGCCTTGACGTGATCAGCATTTTCTCTTCAAACAAAAAGATTAGAACCGTCAAGGACAATTAAGATACTCTATATTAGGTGCATTTAGTTCACAAAGATGGCTAAGTAATAAAGACAGTATAAGTAAAAAAAAATCAACCAGCAACTTCCTTTCCCATTATCTCATTACAAACAAAACGGAGAAGTTTTTATTTGCTGCAGCATATGCCTGAATAATTTTGGAACGGAGAACAAAAGACTTAGTTTTGCTGAATGTAACATAATGTAACATAAAACCCAAGTAAATACATGTACAATCAATTAATGGAAGCATATTCTAGTATAAAATCTGCTACACATGAAATCATTTATTGTGAAAAATTAATGTTGCTGCTAATGTGGTCTTTATTAGTTTCAGCTGATGAGATGGATGTGTCATGGAGTATATAACTTACAAAGTCACGAACTACTGATATTGAGTTCTCCATTGTCTCGACACAGAAGCAAATTCGAAGAACCAAACAATAAATTTCAGAGCAAGATAAAGGTTGAACCTGTTCAAAACACCTCCCAAAGCACAAGGGATGAGAACATCACATTCATGTGTTAGCAATTCATCAGAATTCATCACATCCCCACCAGTGAAATCGGTGAGCTTCCCTGTCTTTTCTCTATGACTAAGCAAAGCTGGTATATCAAGTCCATTGGGATTCTTGATGGCTCCAGTAATGTCACTCACTGCGATTACCTTGCCGCCTCTCTCATGAATGATCTTTCCTGCCCACGCTCCTACATTTCCAAATCCCTACGGAATCCAAAATACATATTTATCACATCATTTTGACCAAATACTGTGTGGCATAACCAGGCGAAGGAAATGGAATGTGCTAGAACTGATTAATAGCAGATTCTACCTGAATTGCAAAAGTCAAATCCTTGATATTCTTCCCATATTCAGCAAGTAAAGCTTCGGTAGCATAAACGGCACCACGCCCTGTCGCAGCTTCCCTACCTAATGACCCCCCAAGATCCTAAACAAAAGGTGACAAAAGGATGATTAGAGAAGTCATATATAAAGGTGTTCTAATTTTAGTTAAATAGGACAAGTCTCGAAAGGTATGAAAAACTTACAATCGGTTTTCCAGTCACAATTGCAGGTGAGTGACCATGAAACTTTGAGTACTCGTCCAAAATCCAGGCCATAGTCTGTTGGTAGCAAGCATCATATAGAATATTATGTGCATCTTATTCTAAAAGCTCAAAAGGAATAATATTTTGACAAAGTTGCAAATAGAATTTTGTTACTAACCTGTGCGTTAGTGCCCATATCAGGTGCAGGCACATCAGTATTAATTCCAATTAGATCATGAATTTTCTGTGTGAAAACACGAGTAAGTCGCTCCAACTCGCTCATGCTTAAATCTTTTGGGGTACAGCCAATTCCACCTTTAGCTCCCCCATAGGGAATGTTGGCTACAGCGGTCTTCCAAGTCATCAGTTGAGCAAGGGCATTTACCTCATCAAGCTCAACCTTGTAGAAAATTTACAACATCTCAGCATAGAATAAAGAATGCTATACGGAGATACCAGCAAAACTACAACAACAACAACAATCCAGTATAATCCCACAAGTGGGGTCTCGGGAGGGTAGTGTGTACGCAGACCTTACCCCTACCCTAGGGTAGAGAGGCTGTTTCCAATAGACCCTCGGCATCCTTCCCTCCAAGAACTCCCCACCTTGCTCTTGGGGTGACTCGAAACTCACAACCTCTTGGTTGGAAATGGAGGGTGCTTACCATCAGAGCAACCCACCTTGTCAGATACCAGCAAAACTATGAACAACAAATAAATAAGAAAGAAGTGGAGTTTGACATTGAAATGCACTAATTTGAAAGGAATATATTGGAGGAATCATGACATGGTAAAGGACTTGCTGATCGTGATCTTGTATGTATTCAACTTAAATTAACTTCTAAAGTAAAAAAAAACCTTCAGACTGAGATGTTAAATCAAATAACCTGAGCTGATTATCAAGATAATTTATCAAGTACACCTTAATTCCAAACTAGTAGGGCCGGTTGTGTGAATCTTCCTAACAATTACTCTGTCTTTTTGCAATGCTAAATAATTGCATTTGGTTTATCAGAATGTTGCATCAATAGTCAACCATTTAGCAACCGATAGAGTCTGAAAGCATTTAGGAAAGCTTATCGCCCATCGAAACACATATAAGCAGGAATTAACCTGCCCTACGAAAACCAATATCAAGAGTAGTATAGCTAAGATTCAAATATATTCCCCTTTAACAGGAATTGATATTTTATCAAAGAAACTACACATGTGATTTATTCAAATGCAATGATGTTGGTGGATTTAACCTTCCAATTCCTCACAAATAGCAGCTTTCTCATACGCGGGGGCGGAGGCAGCATTTCTGCTAAGGGGTTCAAAAAGAAAAAAGTTACTCCCTCCGGTCCAAAATAAGTGATTTTCTGGCCTTTTTTTTGTGGTCCAAAATAAGTGATTATTCCAGATTTCAAGATTGAATTAATTATTTTTTTCCTATATTGTCCTTGGAGTAAATAGTGTTAGGAGTGTTTATGTGAGATAGTAAAGGTTAATATGGTCAATTTCATTGCTAATTAATGCTAAGAGGTGAGTTTCTTAATCTGTGTGAAAACATCCAAAAAATCACTTATTTTGGACCGGAGGGAGTAAAAAAGATTGTAGCTAGTGGGAATTGAACCTATGACCTTTCAAAAGACCCCCCTTGACCACTAAGCTATGCTTTTAGGCCATGTCAAGTAGGGTTGTTCATTTGGATTGGATATCCGAAATCCGAACCGATCCATTCAATTTCGGATTTCGGATTCGGATTGGTATACTTTAATCCGATCCGATCCGAAATTATTAGGCAATGTATAAATACTACACTTTATTTTCAGATAGTCAGTACTTCCTTTACATCTTCCTCCAAGTTATTACCTTTACAATTGCTAGATTTAGCTATATTAGCACCATACTACTCTCATAATTGTATACACATGAATTTTTCTTAATGCATTGCCTCTTCTACAAAGAAAATATACATATTAGTTTGCAACTTTGAGACATAATAACGATCCGAAATCCGATCCGATCCAAACTTTAAAATCCGAATTCGATCCGATATAATTCGGATCGGATTCGGATTGCATTTTCTAGAATCCGAAATCCGAATCCGAAATATGCTAAATCCGACCGTGCACAGCCCTAATGTCAAGGGGCATTAAAGCAGTAAAAAAACAGATTTTGCCTTGTATATACGGCGCAATTTTTCGGGCGAAAGGGGTTCGGGTCATCCCCTTCCGCCACTCTAAATCCGCCCCTGCTCATACGTGGAATAGAACACACAGTGCAATCTATACAAAATCAGAAATCAGCAGTGTACTCGTATCGTATATGTTTATGCGATCTAATTTGTTTAGGCACAAAGTTATCAGGAAATGCAAAATCTAACGATAAAGGTGCACTGTAACAAAAGATAAACAAAATAATAGAAAATAGAAAGAAGCATAGAAACAAACCTCATGATGGTATCTAATTCCTCCTTTCATAGGACCCCGAGCATTATCGTGCTGTACTCTGAATCCAACGTACGAAACTAACGTTCCATCATCCTTAGGAATCGTACATTCCACCTGATCCAACATCAAAACACCGTCAACCTACCATCAGAATTCCATTTTTTCTGGGTTTTTTTTGGAGTGAAAAGAAACAGAGCATTAAAATGGTCAAGAAGATAGAAACTTTAATATTAATATACATGAGTTAATTGTACCTTAATTTCTCTGAAAGGAATCAAAAGACTCTTTTCAATTTTGGAGTCCAACCCAAGAATGCGAGCGGCTTGACGGAAGTTGCGGTTGGTAGCAGCAAGAGCATTCATTGTAGTGAGCACAAAGGAGAACTACTTCTTCACTCCGTGATACTGTACCTAATAAATAGGCTGATGACTAAGTAGTAAGAATAGGATGATGACTAGGAGGTGACGGTTGATAAAATCTCTATTTCCTGGAGAAACTTTTCCTCTTTTTTTTATTCTCTCTATTTAAAATTTTGGCTTAGACATTGTTTTTTAATTTAACTAGCTTTAGGATACGTCCTTTGCGCCGGTAACTTATATCAATAATATAAAAATTTAAAAACTTACATAAAATATTTGATCAACTTAATCTTTATTATGGATTCATGTAACGACAATCCGAAAAGTAAAAGGAAAAGAAAATCATATAAGACCTATAATAAATGAGATCAATGTCAAATTTAATTTGATTATTTCAACTCTTTATTTACTGTTGGAAGCTTCTAGGTTAGGTTTTATATATTTTTTAATTACTATATTTATTTTATAGCTCTATAAGGTAACATTGTATTAATATTTAAGTTCTAAACGTAAGGATTTCCTACCTAATAGTTAAAAATTCAAATAAGGTAATTATTTAATATGCAAGATTTTAGATAATTTTAAAGTCTTAAATGTTAGAATAATTAAATTACTATTTTGTCTAATGTAAAATTTATTTTTAAAGAGCAAAAAAAGCGAATGACATTTCACTAAGAATTTTCGTGCTTTTAATATAATTAATCTTACGATACGCGCGTTGCGCGTATATCCAATCTCAATAAATATATATATTTTCTAAAAATTACATAAATACTATAAATGATGAATGTTGATTTTATTTAGCAACTCAATAAATGAAAAAAAGATGACAATATAGAAGTCTTCAATCGCCAAAATATTTAATATAAGATTTATTCATTGCTAAAGTTTTACAGTTTGTCATGCTAATTTTTTACGTAGCTTATAAAATAAAAATTACAAAAAAATATATAATGATGAGCATTGATCCCATTTAGCTAGTTCATTATGAAAAAATTATGCTCGTAGAAGTCCTCATATGCCTTATAGTGATTTTTGAGGACTTCTTTGGGAATATATTACAAAAATTATTGTTGTTGTGTAACTTAATACTCGAAACAAACAAGTGACACAAAAATAGTTCATTCAATTCTCCAAAGATATGTCAAATAACAAATAAATTTCTTTGGTCTTTTAGACATTTGCGAATGTAGATGATGGCTCTATAGTTCCTTAAAAAGAAAAAAAATAAGTGACAGTGTAAAGTGTAAAAATGATCGATGTTGAGTTAACTTTTTCTAATACATAACTTAACAAATAAATTATATGAATTTATTATTTGTTGGACAAACGAGGAAAAAAAAATTAATGATTGCTTATTCAGAATTTTATTTTATCTTCTACTATTTTATCCTTATTACTTTAAGTTTGTATTTTTACCAATTTAACTCTCAACACTATATTGTAACTAACTTTTTACCATCAATATTATTATGTGCACTACAAATTTTGCAATTAATTATTGATGAATTTATAGAATAATTTAATTGTATTTTCTAACTAATTAGTTGATTCAAAAACTTATTTTGTTAAAATAGTTAAAAAGTTTAATTATTCATTCTAAACATTAGATAAAATAGTTTTTCTTAAGTCATATTTTTAATATTAGACCATTCCAAGTTTAATATTTATTATAAATATATTATTATCCAATAAGAATTTTATGTTCAAAGGGTAAACATATCGATCTGACATTTCATGTAGAAAATTTTGGTTATTTTTAACACTTTAAATAGTAGAAAAATATTTAAACTATAATTTTTTTCAATATAAAATATATCGGCAACGGGTAAAAATATTGACCAACATCCGATTATAATAAATTATAAAGTTTAATGATTTTATCCACTTTATTAGAGTGCAAAAATCCAAACCCCTCAATATGTTTTAAGTAAATGCAAAAATGAAAAAGTGACAACTACCTTGAGTCATAATTTTAACTACATACGTTTAAGATGCAAAGTTGGGTAGAATTAATCTACATAACTAAAATAAGAAAAAAACTTACTAATAAGTAAAGTTTTAGTTGATTTCAAAGTCCTATATATTAGGAAAATAATTAAATGCGTTTTCATAAATAGTAGAAAATTAATTAAATGACTAATTTGTCTAGTATAAACTTTAATTTTGAAAGATAAAAAAGGCGAACGATATTTCACTAAGGGTCTTTGTGCTTTTAATATAGTAAGTATAGATATAGATAGATATTGTATATATATATATATACAAAAAAATATTATTTAAATGAAAAGTAATTCACATATAATATAGAAATGTGAATTGACTATTGAACAAATTATTCTATCTTTTTTGAACAAATTATTCAATCATTAATCGATATCGTGGCATTTAACTATCTATATTTGTGTATTGTACTTATTTTGTGCTATCCAGAAATTAGCACCTCCACCATTTCATTTACGTTATTTAATAGTTACAATTTTGTTTGACAAATAAAACGTTTAGTATCGAAGATACTGTAATTACATAAGCTAAAATTTGCTGGACTTTGAAGTCCTAAATATTAGGAATCTTTATATAATTCGAATAAGGAAAGGTTTTAATAACTAAAATTTTAGTTGATTTCAAATATTTAAATATTAGGAAAAATTATTAAATGACTATTTTATCCAATGTGAAATCAATTTCTAAGAGGTAAAAATGACGAACGACATTTCGCTAATAGCCTTCGTGCTTTTAATATAGTATAGATAGATTAAAGTCATTTTCCATGTGATAGCAAGACCTCAAGACACATCACATAAATCAAATTAAATTATTTCTCTCCATATGACTATAAAGTGTCTTAAAGATAAATAAATAAATCTAATTAAGTTATTTTCAAATTTAAAAAAGAACTTTTTGAACAAAATAAAAAGGATAAACATGAACAATTGGAGTATCAAATTAGCCCCATAATGAGCTTTAGCAAATAGGTATAATCATGACTAGGGGTGGCAATTTGAGCCAAAATCTATTTAACCTGTCCAATCTGTTCAAGATTGGGCCGATCATTAACCCGCCAACACAACCCATCTAAAATTAGGCTTATTTTTAATCCAAATTGATCCATGGACAATTTTGCTAAAATATCTTTAAAATAATTCTTTTTGGCTTGATATGTTGTACTATATAACCATAACAAAAGAAAAGAGGTCTTATTTGATAATCAAACAATTCATAAGAAAACAACACTTTAATTAAAGTTTGGTAAGGTTGGGCTGCTTGGGTTATAACCTAAATTTTAGTCCATCTTGATCCAGTCCATCTCAGTTCAAGTAACTCATGACTCACCCATTTATCGACTCAATCCATTTTGACCCGTCCAAAATCGTGCCATCCCACCCATTTGATACCCCTAATTATGACGTGAGATCCATCCCATATTAAATATGAAATTTTCCTTTATAGGTAAAATTTGATTTACAACTATTTAGAGTTCATTTGGTATAGAAATAAATTATGCAACACTTGTGATACAAAAATTAATAATGTAAGAACTAGTAAATTAAGAATTGTAACACAGAGATTATTTTTATCGTGCGTTTGATTCATTATATAAAAATTGAATGTACACTTATGTTTGGTTGAAAATTGTGCAAGGGCTTGGAAAAACATATGAGAAGAACCTCGAGGATAGTTTTGCCATTTTGAATGCTTTATCCACATATAATTAACCATGATATTGCTTATATAATATTGGTCTTGGTTTAAAATAATGAATTAGCGAAATTGAAAATTGCCACCAAACTTAGGATAAACGATCATATATCTAACGCATGATTTTTAATTCAATACGTTTAACCAAACGTGCCTCTAGTGTTTAAAACTTGCAAAGTGTGATGAAATACATGAATCTAACGCATGTTAGGAAGTTTCAACCGAATCCTTGGAATTAGGTTCAATAAATCTTTACACTTAAAACTATAAAATGATCGTACACTTAACATTTACATTGATGCAGCCGAATGATAAGTTAAATGTTATGCGAGTCTGAAAAATTTATCACTTTGTTGATACTTTGAAAATTAACAATAAATGCGACAAAAGAATTTTGCCCATCATCAATATTTGTCGCTTTACATTTCAAATCAATATTTAATTGTTAAGATCCAATTGCTAATATAAATAGGTGTGGATAAATATTTACCAAGAAAAAGGGTATACAATATATGGGGCATAATTGGTTTATAATAATGATAGCAAGACATGTGGAATCGAAGACAGGTAAAATGCGAGTCAAGTAACAATCAGTACCGGACATGACAATTGCAATCGGTATCGGGTAAATCCTGAAGGGAACGTGGTCAACGGGAGCAAATCGAGTATTCGTCATCGGATATCATTCAATGAGAAAATATATTCTAATATTAAATGAGCAACTATTGCAAAGAATATTTGCATTCTTGACATGCCGTTACATATTCATCAATGACTCATTTATTATCATTTAAGTGGAGCTTGATCCTACGATCTTGTTTCCCAAGGTATAACTATAAATAGAAAGCTCAGAAGCCATTATAAGACACAAAATTCCTGTCAAACATATACTATATTCTACTTTTGCTCTCAATCAAATAACTTTACTTGTTCTTATCATTGCTTTCACTTTTGTCCGTGAGACATTGCGCTCAGAGTCAAGCTTGTCATCTTCTTCAATTTCAATTACTAAATCTCATTGTTAATCTTATTTCTCAATCATTTTTTGATCAAATCAGATCGCTTGTCTATAAACCACGTATCAAATTTAACCATACTGTTTTACGGATAAATAATTTAGCGCCCACTGTGGGCCTTAGACAGTTGCGTAATTGCTTTGATCCTGACGTTTATTACTTGTTTGATTTTTCCTTAGCAAGAAATCAGAAATGGCAGCTAATAATATCAACATCACACATAACGTTGAGGGACACGAAGATTTGCCTCAACGTGATGACTCAATCAGCGACACCCATAACCAAGGGGACGAAGAAACCCGGGTTCGTGCAGTGAAAAATCTTAAGAGAACGGTAGAAAGAAATCATGAGTCACCTCCAAGGCAGGACCAGGTAATGACGGAGTTAAAACAAGCGTTGTCAAGTGCTTCCAATAATACAAACGGAAGGAGCCCGATTCCTCCGAGCGCTCTATCAAATCAAACAACTCAGAGGGTCCACAACAACACCCCAAGGGGTGAAGTTAGTTTCGACGGCGCCGGGGGAATCGGTAGCGGGTCTGGGCGAGCTCATGAGCTTTATGAGTGAATGGATGACGAGCTCTGGGCGTATATGATTTTTCTGCTCGTACTCTGTCAAATTATAGTAAAGTTTAAAATATCGTCCCATAGAGATTGGAACCACCTAGGCTACAGATTTGTATTGTCTTTGTCACTATTTGAGAGAATCAAATTGATGAAAGAGGTTTCTCTTAAAAATGTAAAATAAAAGAAATAAATATTTTTTTTGTTTTCCTGAAAATAAAAATAGAGGTTGGAATACTTTGAATCAGCAATATAAAACCATTATAGTAAGATCAAAATTCTATTACTTATTTCCTTGTTTAATAAAATGATTGCTTATTTCTAATTCAATCAAATCACATAAAAGTAACCAATTAATAACACCTCTTTCGATTAGTGTAATCAATCGATTAGCAGTGAAACAAAGACCTTGTTTAAAGAATGACCACTTATTTCTAAGACATCACTCCACTTAACAATAATATATAAATAGCACCGCTCACGCTTAATGTTATTAATTTATTGACAGTCAGTGACATTAAACAATAAATGATGAATAACATCTCTTTCGATTAGTGTAGTTAACCAATTAAAGTAATGGCTTCCAACAAGAATTATCTTAGTTGAGTGCACCAAGGGAGGAAAAGCCTCTTTCGATTAGCCTTTTCTAAATCAAAACTTGTTTAATTCTTTCTCTTCTCCCGAATAAGAAACAAAATAACAAGATAAAGATTTCAGTAAATGATATAATTATATCAAATAATAGAAATAATCAATATCAAATACCTTGGTGTATAATGATGATAAAGAGAAAATCTCAACATAAGAAGATAATAAAATTAAGATAACTATTATAACACTTTTATAGCTTCATCTAGTATCCCAACCAAAGAAAATTACTCCATTATGGAGAAAAGGTAAAATAAAAAAAATACTATTCCTACAATAAAAGAAATAACTTTTAAAACTAAAACAAAACCAATATTAAAGTTGGTGTTCTTTGCACAGGAATTGTTGTTCTTCCACTGAAAAGTCATGCCTATTTATAGGAAATTATGCGCCTAAACTTCTCACGGATGTCATCCTTGGATTGGGGATGACATCCCTAGCTCTTGAATCAATTTCTTCTACGTGCTTCTTTCCACGGATGACATCCTTAGAACTGAGGATGACATTCTTAGAACTGAGGATGACATCCCTGGATTGGGATGCCATCCTTTGTCATTTTGCTATCTCTGTTTGAACACTCTTCTTTCTTCTCCTTTTTTTCATTTCTTTTCTTTTCCTGTAACATTTATTAATAATTTGTACAAATATTGAACAAAAAGGCATATCCATAAATAAAATATTTTTTATTCAATATAATATATGCCTAAAAACGTACATAATATATACTTATCAATGGATCAGATTTCGGGCGCACCACCAGTTTTGAAAGGCCCCGATTCGAAAAAATACGTGCAATTGCCATTTAAGCCAGAGTTAACTCCAAAGAGGTTCAAAATGTTGTACATACCAAAGTACGATGTTACCTCGGATCCACAAGAGCACATCACAAGCTACACCACAGTTTTAAAAGGGAACGATTTGGCTCAACATGAGAGCGAGTTGGTCTTGCTGAGGAAGTTTTGCGAAACCCTCACAAAAAGGACTTGACATGGTATTTAGTCTTACCCAAGCATTCAATTGACTCTTTCGAGATGCATGCGGATTCATTCATTAAGGCCCATGCCGGTGCAAGGAAGATCTAAGCCAGGAAGGTGGAGATATTTAGGATTGCGCAAGATGAGTATTAATTACTGCGACAAATCGTTATTCGATTCCATAAAGTAAGGATGCTATTACCGGTTGTACCAGATGAGTGGGCAGCGAAGGTTTTCACAAAGGGTTGAACCCACGGAGCTCGGACGCCTCCCGAAAGTTGAAGGAAAGCCTGCTCGAATTCCCAGCAACCACATGTGCAGATGTCCATAATCGTTATGAATCAAAAGCAAGGATAGAGGACGATCAACTAGGGTTCCCGACATCAACCAAGGGAAGAGACCGAGACAAGAACCAGGACAAGATCGACTTCGATGCGGATTGGCCGTCTTCTAAAGGTCGTTTCCTTCCGTATGGAAGAGCCGAGGGACGTAGCAGCAAATATTTCTGATCCTCGGAGATGTTCGCTCCCCATAGAAGAACCAATTGTGGATGGCAAGTAAAAGAGGTACCGGGGGCCTGGGACTCCATATATACTAGGTTATCGGATTACACCTTCAACATCATCTTAGTGGAGTAGGTATCGGCGATGAGGAATATCAAACAAGCACGATTCCCAAAACCAATCAGATCTGATCCTAGCCAAAAGGACCCAACTTGTGGTGTGAATATCATGGGACTCACGGTCATAGAACTGGGGATTGACGGTATCTACGAGAAGATGTGGCAACATTATTGAAGAATAGCCATCTCAAAGAATTTTTAAGTGGATCGAGCCAAATATGATCAAAGCTGGGACAATGTAGAGCCTTCGAATATGTAACGACCCAGTCGGTCGTTGTGTAGAATCTGCATTATAATTACTGTTATTGACTCGCCATATGTTGGTTATACTATTTATGATGTGTTAGAGTTGGTAGGGGCTCGGAATCGGAATGGTTGTAGTGAGATTTTAGTCACTTAGTATTTAAAAATGGCCTTATAGTTGGAAAAGTCAACTGAGAGTTGACTTATTGGTAAACGACCTCGGAATGCGAATTTTAGGGCTCGGATAGCTTCGTTAGGTATTTTGGGACTTAGGAGTGTGTTCGGAATATTTTTGTGATGTCCGGTGTAGAATTAGGCTTGAATTGGCGAAAGTTAGTTTTTGGTGATTTCCGGTCGGCAGTGGAAAATAGTCTATAGGGGTCGGAATGGAATTTTGACAGTTGGAACAGGTTCGTAATGTCATTTTGGATATGTCTACAAAATTTCAGGTCAATCAGAGTTGTTTTGGATAGTTTCGGCATCGTTGGTGGATTTTAGAAATTTCATAGTTCTTAGGCTTGAATCCGATGTGATTTTGGTGCTTTGATGTTATTTTTAGTGTTTTGAGAGTGCAACTAAGTTTTAATGATCATTTATGATGTGTTGGTATATTTGGTTGAGGTCTCGAGGGGCTCGGGATTGATTTCGGGTGGCTAACGGGCATTTTTAGCCTTAGAAGAACTGTTGTTTTGCTGGTGTGTTGCAGGGTGTAATTTCCTCTATGCAATCGCGGGGTGTCTGATGCGATCGCATAGGTCTGTTGGTGAGGCCCCGGAATTTTTTCTATGCGATCACAGATGAAGTAGTGCGATCGTAGAGTAGAGAGAGAGGAGGTAGTGCGATCGCGAGAGAGTGTGTGCGATCGCACAAGGGTCTTGGCGCGTGGGGGAAAGGTTGGTTGGTGAACTGTGCGATCGCGTGTACTGTGTTGCGATCGCATGAGCGAATGGAGAAGGCACTGTGCGAACGCGCCTGGGTGCGTGCGAATGCACAGGGTATTTTATTAAAAACCTGGGCAGTATATAATTAAACCCTTCCGCGACCATTAACCCTTTTTCACCATTTTTATACGGAAAGAGATTTTTGAGGCGATTTTGAAGAGAGAAAATCATTGTTATTCATTGAGGTAAGAATTTTGGACCCTAATACTCGATTATATGTGATAAAGGAAAAAGAATACCAGTGTTTAATTCATGAAAATCAGTAGAAAAAGGTGGAGTTAGGGCTTGAGATTATCAGACCTTCTAGGGATGATTTGAGGGGTCAAACGAACTCCGATTTTAGCGTTCTTTATATGTACGGACTAGTGAGATGATGAAGAATATTTTGGTATAAAATTTTTCGAGTTCCAAGAAGCGGAACCGGGGGTCGGGTTTTGGCTAAATTCGGGTTTTATGCTAAAATTGGTACTTTTCAATTGGGATTCATTCCTTTAGCATAATTTGATGATAAAAATCTGATCTTGGTAGATTTGGAGCATTCAAAAGTTGATACGAGAGGCAAGCGGGTTGCAGAGTAGCTTTTCGGGCTAGTTTGAGGTAAGTAATGTCTTTAAATCCTGTCCTGAGGGTATGAAACCCCGGACTTTACATCCTTTCACGGATTTGGAGTGACACACACACTGGATGACGAGTGTGGGGCGTGCATGAATTTGAAAAATTGGAAAAATGTTCCTTTTTGGGAAACTATTGAGTTGCGAAACCGCTTTTAAAGCATATGAGTTATAATATTACTATGTTTTGATATATTTGGGTTGTAAGCCATGTTTGGGGCCTAGTGCCGATCTGTTTTAACCCCACTGGGGGCTGTTTTATTGATATTCTCACTATTTTGAAATTATGATTTTTCACTCAGTCTTTCTTGTGAAATTGTTGACACTCTTAATTGATGATATTATTATTTCTTGAAATGAAATACTAATTTGGGTCGAGAACCCCGTTCTATTCATGGCCCGAGTGGCATGCTGAGAGTGTTTGACTGAGTGAGGCCGAGGGCCAATGTTGTGAGGATGTTATGATACGAGTGAGGCCGAGGGCCAATGTTGTGAGATGTTATGATATGAGAGAGGTCGAGTGCCTGAGAGTGATTTATGCCATGATGTGGCTTGTTTATAGCGCTTGGGCTGTAGAAGCCCCTCTGGAGTCTGTACACACCCCCAATGAGCGCAGGTACCTACTGAGTGCGAGTGATGTTGCCCGCAAGGCTGATACTGAGTGACTGAGAGGTTGCCCGCAGGGCTGATACTAAGTGATGGTGAGGTGCTGAGGAAAATGTTATGAGAGATTATTATGGCCCGAGGGGCAGTTTTATGATGATATTTTACTGAGTTTTTACTATGATTCACTTCATTTTTCAAACTGATATTATTGAGAATTTTACTGAGAAATATTGGAAAGATATACTTGTTTCAAAGGATTTTATGGAAATTGGTTTTCGAACTTATGTGTACTGTATTGAGACTTGATGTTTTACTGTTTTGTGGATTGGTGTATCTCTGCTGCGTGTTTCTTATTCTAAGACTGTGATTTATTTTCATTACTACTGAGTTGGCGTACTCATCATTACTCCCTACACCCCTGTGTGCAGATCCAGGTACTAGTGCGGAACAGTAGCCATCTTTGTTCGTTAACAGCAGCTTTACGGGATTTCGAGGTAGCTGTCCAGCGTCCACAACTTCTCCATTTCCCTTCCTTTATTAGCATTAGTATTTATTTCATAGACATTGTTTAAGACATTAGCAGAGTTAGTTTTATTTCTTAGATGCGCGTGACAATGTTGACTCCAGTCTTGGGAGGTTTGCTTAGACTGTTAGATTATTATGGGTACGTAAATAGAACGAATGGGTAGTTATGTGATGGTTGGCTAGCCTAGTTCCACGATAGGCATCATCATGACCTTTTAGGATTTGGGGTCGTGACAGGTTGGTATTAGAGCTCTAGGTTACATAGGACTCAACGGTCATGAGCAGGTTCAGTAGAGTCTTGCGGATCGGTACGGAGACGTCTGTACTTATCTTTGAGAGGCTGCAGGACTCTTAGGAAAATCTCAATTTCTTGAACTCTTTCGTGCCAATCTATTGATTCTTGAAATTTAAACTCATGTTGTTTCATTCTCTCACAGATGATGAGGACACGCAATACCGATCAGGGTGACCATACGCCAACCAGACCCACAAGGGGTCGGGGCCGTGGTGGAGTTAGGGGACTAGCCCATGCAGCAGCCGGGACAGTACCACAGGATCCCCCTATCGTTCAGGATCAGGTCCCCGCCGAGGGTACTCCAGCGGGACAGGCTCAGGCACCGTTAGTGCCTATTGTTATTCCGAGTCTTCATGAGACCCTGACTCTGATATTGACGGTGTGCACCAGTTTAGCTCAGGCAGTTGCTATGTCTACTACTGCCACTGCAGCTCAGGCCGGGGGAGGCATTCAGACTCCAACTGCTCGGGCACCTGAGCAGGCTGTACAGGGTATTCAGGCACCGGGGGTAGTCCCAGCCTAGCCGGTTTCCCCAGTTCAGGATTATGTGGTTCCAGCTATGCCCGAGGATGAGCGCGTAGGCTGGAGAGGTTCAGTAGACTTCAGCCTCCTACTTTCAGCGGCACAAAGGGTGAGGATGCCCAAGGTTTTCTGGATAAGTGCCAGAGGATCCTACGTATTGCAGGTATTTTGGAGACCAGTGGGGTCTCATTTGCTACATTTCAGTTTGCGGGTGCTGCTTTTACTTGGTGGGAGTCATTCGAGAGGCGTAGGCCAGTTGGTTCAGCACCTCTCACCTGGTAGCAGTTCTCAATGATCTTTTTGGAGAAGTATGTTCCTCAGTCCCACAGAGAGGATCATCACAGGCAGTTTGAGCAGCTGCACCCGGGAGAGTTGTCAGTCACTCAGTACGGGATGAGGTTTTCTGAGTTGGCTAGACATGCTTCTGAGTTAGTCCCTATTGACATGGTGTAACGACCCGGTCAGTCGTTACGTAGAATCTGCATTATAATTACTGCATTTGACTGATTATAGATTGATTATACCGTTATTGATGTGTTAGAGTTGATAGGCTTGAAATCGAAATGGTTGTAGTGAGAGTTTAACCACTTAGTCTTTAAAAATAGCCTTGAAGTTAGAAAAGTCAACTGAGAGTTGACTTATTGGTAAACGACCTCGAAATGTGAATTTTATGGCTCAGATAGCTTCTTTAGGTGATTTGGGACTTAGGACTGTGTTCAGAATAATTTTGTGATGTCCGGTGTAGAATTAGGCTTGAATTGTCGAAAGTTAGTTTTTGGTGATTTCTGGTTGGCAGTGGAAAATAGGCTATCGGGGTCGGAATGGAATTCCGACAGTTGGAACAGGTTCGTAATGCCATTGTGGATATGTCTGCAAATTTTCAGGTCAATTGGAGTTGTTTTGGATAGTTTCAGCATCGTTGATGGATTTTAGAAATTTCAAAGTTCTTTGGCTTGAATCCGACGTGATTTTGGTGTTTAGATGTTATTTTTAGTGTTTTGAGAGCACAAATAAGTTTGAATGATCATATGTGATGTGTTGGTATTTTTGGTTGGGATCCCGAGGGGCTCAGGATTGAATTCGGGTGTTTAACGGAGGTTTGGACTTGGAAATTGCAGCAATACAGCTGCTGGTGCTGGTGTAACCGCACCTGCGGAAGTTTGACCGCAGGTGCGGGCCCGCAGGTGCGAGTAATGGGTCGCAGGTGCGGAAATCCCTGGACAGAATATAATTAAACCCTTCCGCGACCTTAACCTATTTTAACACCATTTTTGAACGGGAAGAAGCTTTTGAGGCGATTTTGAAGAGGGAAAATCAGTGTTCATCATAGAGGTAAGTATTTTGGACCTTAAAACTTGACTGATTAAGGAACATAATCCAAGTGCTTAATTCATGAAAATCAGTAGAAAAAGGGGGAGTTAGGGCTTGAGATTATGAGACCTTTAGGGGTCGATTTGAGGGGTCAAACGAACTCCGATTTTAGCGTTCTTTATATGTACGAACTCAGGAGATGACAAATAACATTTTGGTATAAAAATTTCTGAGTTAAGAGATGTGGTCCCCGGGGTTGGGTTTTAGCAAATTTTGGGTTTTGAGCTAAATCAATATTTTTGAATTGGAATTCATTTTTTAAGCATAATTTGATGATAAAAGTTTGATCTTTATAGATTTGGAGCGCTCAGGAGTTGATTCGAAAGACAAGCGTATTGCGGAATAGTTTGCGGGCTAGTTTTGAGGTAAGTAATGTCTTTAAATCCTGTCTTGAGGGTATGAAACCACGGACTATGCACCCTTTCACGGGTTTTGAAATGCAAAGGTTGAAACTTTGGAAACACCTTTCCTATTTAGGCGACTATTGAGTTGCTAAACCGATTTTTAAGCCTATGCTTAATTAGTATTATTATATTATGATATGATTTGGGCTGTAAGCCGTGTTTGGGGCCTAGTGCCGATCTGTTTTCCCACTGATACGTTATGATTTTACACTCAGTCTTTTCCTGATAAATTGTTTTGACACTCAGAGTATTTTGATACTATTTCTTGAAATTGAAACACTGTTTTGGGTCGAGAACCCGGTATATTTATAACCTAAGGGAAAATTGAGAGTGTCTGACTGAGTGAGGCTTTCAGGACTTATATGAGGGAGGCTTTCAAGCCTTATATGAGGAGGCTTTTAGGCCTTATATGAGGAGGCTTTCAAGCCTTATATGAGGAGGCTTTTAGGCCTTATATGAGGAGGCTTTCAGGCCTTATATGAGGGAGGCTTTTAGGCCTATATTGTGAGGAGGCTTTCAAGCCTTATGTTGTTATAGCGCTTGGGCTGTAGGAGCCCCTCCAGAGTCTGTACACACCCCCAGTGAGGGCAGATACCTATTGAGTGATGATTATTGCTTATAGGGATGATACTGAGTGATGATTGTTGCCCGCGGGGCTGTTACCGGGTGATTGTAAGAATGCCTGATAAAGAAATTATTACGAGAAATGATTATGGCCCGAGGGGCAGTTTTATGAAGATTTTTACTGAGTTTTCGAACTATGATTTACTTCGTTTTCAAACTGGTTTTTACTAAGATATACTGATATTACACTTGTTTCAAAGGATTTTAGGAAACCAATTTTTGAACTCATGTATTTGATGAATACTATCTGGTGACTTGGTGTTTTACTAGATTTTGTGAATTGGTGTATCTGTACTGTGTGTTTTATAATTCTCAGTTTGTGATTTATTTTCATTACTACTGAGTTGGCGTACTCATAAAGACTCCATGTGCCTCTGTGCACAGATCCAGGTACCGATTTGGAGTAGTAGTTGCCTTGTTCGTTAGCAGCAGTTCACGGGATTTCGAGGTAGCTGTCTAGCGTCCACATCTTCTCCATTTCCCTTCCTTGATTAGTATCAGAAATTGATTCATAGACATTTATTATGACATTATCAGAGTCAGGTTTATTTCTTTTTAGATTCTCATGATCATTGACTCCATTCTTGGGAGGTTTTGTTTAGGTTTTGTTTAGACTCATTGGGGCGTTAAGATTTAAATAATTTATTTTATTGCTATGCTCGCTTCTTATCATTGTATTGTGAACTATTATAAAAGAACCAATGCGTAGTAAATTGATGGTTGGCTAGCCTAGTTCCACGATAGGCGCCATCACGGCCTGTTAGGATTTGGGGTCGTGACAAGTTGGTATGAGAGCACTAGGTTACATAGGACTCAACGGTCATGAGAAGGTTCAGTAGAGTTTTGCGGATCGGTAGGGAGACGTCGGTACTTATCTTCGAGAGGCTGCAGAACTCTTAGGAAATATCTCCATTTTTCTTGAACTCTTTCGTGCCAATCTATTGATTCTTGAAATCTAAACTTACGTTGTTTCATTCTCTCACAGATGGTGAGAACACACAATACCGATCAGGGTGACCAGACACCAGCCAGACCCACAAGGGGTCGGGGCCGTGGTAGAGGTAGGGGACCAGTCCGCACAACAGTCGGGATAGTACCCCAGGATCCCCCCTATCATTCAGGATTAGGTTCTCGCCGGTGCTCCAGCGGGACAGGCTCAGGCACCGACAGTGCCTATTGTTATTCTGGGTCTTCAGGAGACCCTGGCTCACATATTGACGGTGTGTTCCAGTTTAGCTCAGGTAGTCGCTATGTCTACTACTGCCACTGTAGCTCAGGCCGGGGGAGGCAATCAGACTCCAGCTGCACGGACACCTGAGCAGGTTGTACGGGGTATTCAGACACCGGGAGAAGCCCCAGCTCAGCCGGTTGTCCCAGTCCAGGATTTTGTAGTTCCAGCTATGCCCGAGGATGAGCAGCGTAGACTGGAGAGGTTCAACATACTTAAGCCTCTGACTTTCAGTGGCATAGAGGGCGAGGATGCACAAGGTGTTCTTGATAAATGCTAGAGGATACTACGTATTGCGGGTATTTTGGAGACCAGTGGGGTATCGTTTGCTACATTTTTAGTTTGCTGGTGCTGCTTTTACTTGGTGGGAGTCATTCGAGAGGCGTAGGCCAGTTGGTTCAGCACCACTCACTTGGCAGCAGATCTCCAGGCTCTTTTTGGAGAAGTATGTTCCTCAGTATCACAGAGAGGAGCAACGCAGGCAGTTTGAGCAGTTGCGTCAGGGAGAGTTGTCAGTTACTCAGTACGAGATGAGGTTTTCCGAGTTGGCCAGACATGCTTCTGAGATTGTCCCTAGTGACAGGGAGATGATTAGGAGGTTTGTAGATGGTCTTACTTATGAGCTTCGGGTCTTGATGACCAGAGAGAGAGTGTTTGGAGCTACATTTGAGCAGGTTGTTGACATTGCTCGGGACATTGAGTCGGTTTGTAGGCAGGATCGTGAGGAGAGGGAGGTCAATAGGCCTCGGGGATCAGGTAACTTTAGTGGTGCCCCTTCTAGAGGGCAGTTTCAGCACAGCAGAGGTCGTCCATTTAGACCTCCACATCCAGTTCTCCCAACTTACAGTGGTGTATCTTCGGGGCAGGGTCCTCGCAATTCTCATCAGAGACGTTCCTCTTTTAGTGCCCTCCCAGCTTAGAGCTCCGCCCGAGCATCATCTTATCAGAGCTCTTCTATGCATGTTTTTTCTGGTGGTCATTAGGGTGACAGAGGTTCTCGTCAGTTTTCATCTCCGGCTTTAGGTAGTTGTTATGAGTGTGGAGAGTTTGGACATGGGTGGAGGCATTGTCCCCGTCGTCTTAGTAGTTCATCCCAGCAGAGGTCCAGCCCTCGGCTTCATCCCCAGTCACTTCACCACCTACCAAGGCCACTAGGAGTGGTGGTCAGGCAGTTAAAGGTCATCCTAGAGGGGGAGGTCGAGTAGGTGGAGGCTAGCCGCGTATTTATGCACTTCCGACTAGGCCTGATGCTATGGCGTCAGATGCAGTGATTACAGGTACTATATCAGTTTGTAACAATGATGCTTTGGCTTTATTTGACCCTGGTTCCACGTACTCTTATGTCTCATCCTATTTTGCTCATTTTCTTAATATGCCCCGTGAGTCTCTAGTTACTTCTGTTCATGTTTCGACTCCGACGGGAGATTCTATTGTTGTGGACCGTGTGTACCGGTCGTGTCTTATATCTATTGGGGGTCTGGAGACCCGAGTGGACCTGATGTTACTCAGTATGGTCGATTTTGATGTAATTCTGGGCATGGATTGGTTATCCTCATGTCATATGATTCTTGAATGTCACGCTAAGACCGTTGCCTTAGCTATGCCCGGAGTTCCGAGAGTTGAGTGGAGGGGGTCT